>CAMTDV010000816.1:0-11770 GCA_947069175.1 Scalesia atractyloides | reverse complement strand
TACTTTGTATTGTTTCGCTTATTATCAATTTTACATTACGAAATACAGTAATATTATTTCAGTTGTTTATTTATTTTCTACTTGAGCCAATTATTCCGTAATGGGCATTTGGCTCATTATGTATATATTATTTCACCACAGGCTCATAGGTTACTTTGGGCAGGGTCAAGAGTGAAGAATAAACCCGAGGAAGCTAATTGAAGACGTTTGTCACTTTTATAAAACAAATATGTGTTTTTGGGCCTTAGGGCTATGAACTATCTTTTGAAATGTAACCCTAAGTTTAATATCAATGGAATTATGAACTTTGTTCTGATCCACTATTATTGTGACACTTCAACCTATCCGGGTTAGGGTGTTACAGCTATGGTATCAGAGCAAAGGATCTTCCCTGTAGAAATCTTAAACATTAGTAATTAGGCCTATGAGGTTTGAGGTAGAGTCTAGGATAGAATTCTGCTAAATGTTCCTAGTTACTCATCACCGCTTTCATACTCTAACTAATGCATCAACTTTTGATAGATGCCTCCTCGTCGCCAAACTCATAGGAACGCCCACATGACTAACCGTCAGCCTAACAACACTGCCTCAACTTAAAGTCCAGCTGACCCAAATGTGGTTTCTGCTATCAACCAAGCATTTGCCGGCTATGTCACACCCTCAATTTCCACTTGCGGAGTTTTACCGCGAGGCGTGTGAACAAACCAGAATCTGAAACACTAGTACGTCGAACGACTCTATATGATTTGATAATACGTTTTCAAAAATCATTTGTCGTAGATTTTATATTGTCTTGATTAGTTACCAATATTTAGCGGAAGCATCAGTTTTTAAAGTTGAGCCGAAGCATAAATAAGTAGTGAAGCGGGCGCCAACACAAACGCCAAAACAAATGAAAAACCCCAAAACAATATTTATAAATAAGACTCGATAAAAGATGTCTTGTTCAATGCATGTGTGTGCACCTAGAGCTCCTAGCGTCCTGAGAAACATGTAAAGAAACAAGTGTCAACATTAAAGATGAGTGAGTTCACATGTTTTCATAAATTCGTTTGTTCGGTTATAGTTTGTTTTCCCCCGTTATCCCTAACCCGGTATAACGTGTTGGTTCCATTATTCCAATCCCGGAATAATAAGTTGTTGCTTCCATTATCCTCAACCCGGGATAATATAGTTGTTGTTTCCATTATTCCAACCCGGAATAATAAGTTGTTGTTTCCATTATCCTCAACCCGGGATAATATAGTTGTTTCGTAATTAAGTTCAATGTTAACATATATAGGTAGCTAGCCTAAAGTTATGTCACGTAAGAGTTCGCGATCGAAGCTGACTATTGTGCCTCCGTGTTGCCAGGCCTATCACTGACCATGGCGAAGTTAGGCCAAATTATTCACCCGTTGACCATACTCGGTCGGCTAGCGCGACTAGCTCGGATGGGGCTTGTCGGGCCCAGTAGTACTACTTATAATTCCCCCGCTATTAAACCCAATACTAACGATCCGAGAGATTGACGAGGACTTAAGTGATATAGCTGCTTAGTGACCATAACATTACATTAACATTAACTTAGTTACCGAATAGTTATGTGACGTTAAATTCGTATAACGTAAAGAGATTGAGTTTGAAGAGTGTATACATGTTTCTCCCCCTGTTGTTTAAGAACCGGATAAAGTTAGGGGCCGTGAACTCACCTTTTGTTGCTCGGTTAGTGTAGCAAAGAAGTTGTAAAGGATGGGACCGCTAATCGCGTCCTAACAAACCAATTGATTTCAAGTCAGTGTGTGATCACACCAATACAAATTCTACACTTAATTTATGCACAAAGTGATACACACAAACAACATATCTAACACTCAAACATGCATGCCAGTATACTCATGTGAACATAGTAATCAAAATAGTTTATCATGAACATAATCCAATCCATGCAACACCTTGGTGCACACAATCACAAGTTATCAATTTTCAGCTTAATACTCATAATTCAGCTGTTTTCTACGATTTTTATAAAATAGTTCCAACGTTCTAAAAATTCCAATATTTTTACAGTAGGTGACATTTATACTGTAGAAATTTATATAAATTTTCCAAGTCCTAAATCTTTACCAATTAACCATAAATATTAATATACTAGGCTGCAGTCAGATTTATCGCTTTCTGACTGCAGTCCACGGAAGAATTTATTTAAAAATCACTGATCGTCCAATTAACAAAATTCCAGTTGGAGTTGCCCGGAAATTTCCATACCTAGTTGCTGTACAAAAATCAGGACTCAACTCCCTACTGATTTTAAAATCCAACTCAATAAACAACTAACAAAATTTCAGGATTTTCACAGTTTTAGTTACTGAACTTATTTGGCCCTTTAAAAATATCAAACGACTTCAGAAAAATATGAATCCAGCGCCATTAGATTCGTTATTCAAATCTCTACGTTCTAGACATCAGAAAATCCGTTTTTCGACAACTAACGACCGAGTTACAGCCAGATGAAGTTGGCTGTAACTATTACTCAGCAAACTGTTTCAGCATATCATTATCATAAACCGTTCCTATTATTAACCTAGGCGATCATGAACCGGTTTCCTAGTCATGGTTCAATACTAATAACATATCTATGCAAAACCCTAGTTCATAACTCTAGTTTTTATGAACAAACAAAGCTTATGATTTCAGATTTTCAAACAACCATCCAATGTAAACATCATTAACAAATCGGCTAGCCTAACTTTTCATTCAAACATACTTGGCAAACTTATAAGTTCCGAAAACAATCATACTTGTAACAATGATACATCAGCCGATTCAAACATATATAGTCCGAAAACAACACAATCGTTTCATGCAATCATTCAATCCGGAAAAACAACAACAATCAAGACACATGTAACCGAATATGATCTTGTAACATATGCTGAATTCTAACCTTTAATAACTAGGTAAATAGGCCGAGACTTGGACAGGATTGATTCGGATGTGATGAAAGTTGCGATCGGGGAAAGTGATTAGCGAAAACTGCCGCGATCGAAGGAAGTGTAGGGCTGTTTGTTTGCGATTAAGAAGGTGAACAAGAGGCTGATCTCGATCGATCTGAAGAAGGAAGAGGCTGCCGTCGGCTTCTTTCTCCTTAGGGTTTTGTGTTGTCAATGAAACATAGCGCAAAAAGTGATAAGGGTTACGGTTTGGATTTGAATTCGTGGCCGAGGGACTAGGGTGGGTCGGTTTGGGTTTGATCTTGCGGCCGAGATATGTTTGGGTTGGTTTGGTTTGGTTTGCACTTGGCCGAGAATGGCTTGAGATTTAAGGTTTAAATCTCGCGGCCAAGGACTTGGGTTGGTTTGGTTTGTGTACATATTTACCATACTTATTTTATAACTAAAACAATCACACAAACACACATCACGTATTCATTAACTCGTACACGTTTAATACTTAGCATATACTTTATTCGGCAAGTGTCGCGTTTAAGTTATCCGAAAAACCCGGGATGTCACATTATCCCCATGTTGAAAGAATTTTCGTCCCGAAAATTGAGTGCCACGCACAAAGAGTTAGTTCGTTAATGATGGTACGCGAAGTTACAAGAAGTTCCCAAGTGCCATACACAAAGATTTCCAAGTGCCATGCACAAGAATTTAGTTAACAATAGTACACGAAAGTATGAGAAGTTTCCAGGTTGTCACATCATCCCCATGTTGAAAGAATTTTCGTCCCGAAAATTTAGTTACTGGTATCGTTAGATTGCTGCTCAGTTGCGAAGAGGTGTGGGTATTTGCTTTTCATTTGGTCCTCTCTTTCCCACGTGAACTCCGATCCACGCTTAGAGTCCCAACGAACCTTAACGATCGGAATCTTGTTGTGCCTTCGAGTCTTGATCTCACGATCCATGATCTCGATAGGCTGTTCCACGAAGTGTAGTTGTTCATCCACTTGGATCTCATCCAATGGAATGACTAGAGTTTCGTCTGATAGACACTTCTTCAGATTTGATACGTGAAAAACGTTGTGAACTCCACTGAGTTCGGCAGGAAGGTCTAATTGATAAGCTACGGGTCCGATACGTTTCAAGATTACAAACGGGCCTACGTACCGTGGGTTTAGTTTACCCCGTTTTCCAAAGCGGATTACACCCTTCCAGGGTGACACCTTTAGTAGGACGCGGTCGCCTACTTGAAATTCGAGCGGTTTGCGTCGTTGATCAGCGTAGCTTTTCTGTTGATCTCGTGCCGCCGCCATGCGGTTTCTGATTTGTACAATCTTTTCAGTAGCCTCAAGTATTAACTCAGGGCCTGTGAGTTGACTGTCACCGACTTCTGCCCAGCAGACCGATGACCTACATTTACGACCGTATAATGCCTCAAACGGTGCTGCCGAAATACTCGTATGATAACTGTTGTTATATGAGAATTCTACTAGAGGCAGGTGGATTTCCCAACTATTTCCGAAGTCTACTACGCATGCTCTAAGCATGTCTTCCAAGGTCTGTATGGTCCTTTCGCTTTGACCATCAGTCTGAGGGTGATAGGCTGTGCTCATATCCAAGCGTGTTCCCAACGCTTTCTGGAGTGACTGCCAGAAGTTTGACGTGAAGCGAGCATCTCTGTCTGAGATGATGGATGTTGGCACTCCGTGCCGAGAAACTACTTCCTTAATGTAGATGCGAGTCAACTTCTCCATCTTATCTGTTTCTTTAATAGCTAGGAAGTGTGCGGACTTAGTTAAACGATCCACAATTACCCAGATGGTATCGCAACCACCCAAAGTTCGCGGGAGTTTAGTGATGAAACCCATCGAGATCTGATCCCATTTCCACACCGGGATCTCAGGTTGTTGGAGTAGCCCCGATGGCTTTTGATACTCCACCTTGACTTTTGCACAAGTCAAACATTTACTCACGTAGGTGGCTATATCGGCTTTCATGTTGGGCCACTAATACGCAGCTTTAAGGTCTTGATACATCTTATCCGAACCCGGATGGACAGAGTATCGGGATTTGTGAGCTTCGTCCATGACTAGCTCTCTGAGGTTTCCGTAGAGAGGTACCCATATGCGATTCATGAAATACCGGGCTCCATTGGGTTTTACTTCCCAATCGCGTTCCATTTTTCCCACCGATTCGACTTTGATGTTTTCCTCCTTAACTGCTTCTAACTGGGCGTCGCGTATTTGTTCGGGTAGCCCCAAATGAATAGTGAGTTGTAATGCTCGTACACGACGTGGTTTTAAGTGTTCCTTCCTACTGAGGGCATCAGCTACCACGTTAGCTTTACCAGGGTGATACCGAATGGCACACTCATAATCGTTCAAGAGTTCGACCCAGCGACGCTGTCGCATGTTCAACTCCTTCTGATCAAAGATGTGTTGGAGGCTCTTGTGGTCCGTAAAGATTGTGCACTTCGTTCCATAGAGGTAGTGTCTCCAAATCTTAAATGCAAACACTACTGCTCCCAATTCCAGGTCATGCGTCGTGTAGTTTTTCTCGTGAACCTTCAGTTGTCGCGACGCATACGCGATGACCTTATCGCGTTGCATGAGTACGCATCCCAATCCCTGAATGGAAGCATCACAATATACTACAAAGTCATCTGTCCCTTCCGGCAAGGACAGAATGGGTGCACTGCAAAGTTTCTGTTTCAGCAATTGAAATGCTACTTCTTGCTTGTCACCCCAAGCATACTTGATGCCTTTCTGGGTGAGGGTAGTAAGCGGTTGTGCGATCTTTGAAAATCCCTCGATGAAACGTCTGTAGTAACCAGCCAATCCCAAAAATTGGCGGATCTCCGTCGGTGTCTTGGGTGCTTCCCAGTTTTTGATGGCTTCAATCTTGGCAGGGTCCACGTGGATTCCCCTTTCATTCACGATATGCTCGAGAAACTGAACTTCCCGAATCCAGAAATCACACTTCGAAAGCTTGGCATATAGCTTTTCCTGTTAGAGTAATCCTAGCAGTAATCGTAGATGTTCAGCATGTTCTTCTTCACTTTTGGAGTAGATGAGTATGTCATCGATGAACACAATGACAAATTTGTCGAGGTATGGTTTACACACGCGGTTCATGAGGTCCATGAACACCGAAGGTGCGTTGGTGAGACCGAAGGGCATGACCAAGAACTCGTAATGGCCATACCGAGTGCGAAATGCCGTCTTGGCGATATCCTCCTCCCTGACGCGTAGCTGGTGGTAACCGGACCGTAAATCGATCTTGGAGTAGTAACTTGACCCTTGAAGTTGGTCGAAGAGATCGTCGATGCGAGGTAACGGGTATCGGTTCTTGACAGTAACCTTGTTGAGTTCCCTGTAGTCGATGCACATGCGGAAAGTCCCGTCCTTCTTCTTGACAAACAGGACTGGAGCTCCCCATGGCGAAACGCTTGGTCGGATAAATCCTTTTTCTAATAGTTCCTGAAGTTGGGTAGACAGCTCCTGCAGCTCGGCTGGAGCTAGGCGGTATGGAGCCTTGGCGATAGGAGTTGCATGGTTCGCCAATTCGATTTCAAACTCCAATTGTCGATGGGGTGGAAGACCAGGTAGTTCTTCTGGGAATACATCGGAAAATTCACGGACGACAGGGATGTCTTCTATGCGTTTCTCGTCCTTAGGCTGTTCGGTAATCAGTGCGAGTAAAGAGAAGGAGTTCTTTCTCCGAAGATACTTCTGCGCTTGTATGTATGAGATGATGTTGGTGACGGCGCCTGCCTTCTCGCCTTGCACCGTCAAGATTTCGTCGTTAGAGAGCGGAATACGGATAGATTTTTCGAAACAGAAACTTCAGCTCGGACGTCGGATAGCCAGTCCATTCCGACTACCACGTCAAAACTTCCCAGGGTAGTTGTCATCAGATCAATGGTAAAGGTGTGGCCCGCGAGTTTGAGTTGACAGCCGGATACTATTTGGGTCACATCTACAGATTTACCATCGGCTAATTCTATAACATAAGGGGTCTCTAATGGTTTAAGCGTGAGATTTAGGTTTTTCCTAAAAGACTCAGATATAAAGCTCCTATCCGCACCCATATCAAAAAGCACAGAAGCAAAATGTTCATTAAGGGGAAACTTACCGGTGACCACGTTCGAGTCGTTTCTGGCCTCTCCGCGGCCCAATGTAAATGCGCGACCTTTGGCACCTCCGGTGCCACCGTTCCCATTATTGTTGTTGTTGTTGTTATTGTTGTTGTGGTTGTTCCCACCATTGTTGTTGTTGTTACGCAGCTGTGGGCAGTCTCTTTTGAATTGAGCAGTGCTACCACACTGATAGCATCCCCAGTTAATACCCTGCTGCTGACCCTGGGGTTGATTTTGATTTTGTCGGGACATGATTTCCCCACGACAATCCTTTGCCGCATGTCCCATCTTGCCACATCGTTGGCAGCGATTTCCAGCACAAGGGCCGTTATGATGGAGATTACAGCGGTTGCACTGCGGCTTTCGACCTGCATAGCCGCTTGCGTTCTGGTTGTTGTTGTTATTGGCAGGCTGATTTTGGTGACCCCGGTGGCTGTTGTAATGATTGAACCGTTTCTGGTTCCCCTGCTGTGGCTGGGATGATGAAGACTGTCGAGCAGACGAGTCTTCAAACTTTCTTTTGTTATCCGGGGCAACTTCAGTTGTACCCCGTGCTGGCAGCTTCTTTTGTTCCACCGCCTTATCGGTGAGTTTGTGAGCCAATCGGACTGCTTGATGTTCAGTTGCAGGGTTACTAGCCATTACCATACCCTGAATCTCCGGAACCAGGCCCCCAAGATAGAACTCGAGTCTTTTCTCCACAGTGTTGGCCAAATCGGGACACAGAAATACCAAGTCATGATGTTTTGCGGTGTAAGCTTCAATTTCCGATCCCACCATCTTGTGGTTCCATAAGGCTTGCTCTAACTGTTGCACTCTGTCCCGTGGGCAGTACTCCTCTTTGATTAGGGCCTTGAACTTGGCCCAGGCCATTGCATTCGCAGCTATAAGTCCACGTGTTTGGACTTGTGCATTCCACCATGTCAGTGCCCCATCTTCCAGTGTTGAGGCTGCGTACTTGACCTTGTTGGCCTCTAGACAGTTGCACATTTCAAAAACGGATTCAGATTTTTCGATCCAGCGGACCAGTCCAATGGGTCCTTCCGCCCCCGAGAATTTGCTTGGTTTCGCGTCGAGGAACATCTTGTAGGGGGTTAAAGCCCCCTCCTGCTGACAGAGAATAGGTAGTCAGCGAGGAATCCTACTAGCCCAACTATTAGATTTTCACACGAAAATTTAATAATGGTTACCTGCCGGTTGGTTCTGAGCACCTGCTAAAGCTGCGTTCACGTGCTCTTGAATCATGGCAGCTAGCTCTTCGGGCGTTAAGTTAAGGTTTCCACGTCGTCCAGTTGCCATTTAGATCTTCGAAACACAACACAAACACACCCCAATAAGTTTATATATCCAATATAGTTATCCTACTTCGTACTTTAATAATTATCAAGTTACGTCAACTCAATATATTAAATAGTCAAAAGAAATACTTGATTAACTGAAATTTCAACGTCTTACAAAGTGCAAATCAAACATATAAATTCACTATAAAGTCTCAAATTTAAACACAAGTGGGAAAATAAATAGACTGGAGGAAAATAAATAAAATAAGTGAGACGTGTCAGTCGTCTACGTCTCCATCCTCCAAGTCACTGTCGTTGCCGTCATCCTGCGCGGCATTTCCAGCTTCTACAGCTGGGTCCTCCTCCGGATCCTCCTCTGGTCCTCCTCAGGGTCCTCCTCTGGATCCTCTTCCGGATCCTCCTCTACCGGCACTGGAGGGGCCGGTGCTGGTGCAAGTGCTTGATTTTGCAGTTCCTGAATGTTCCAACTATTTTCCAGGACTCTGTCCTCAAGCCAGTCGGCTCTTATCTGCTCAGCACGCAGATCTCTGGCTATGGTGTTACGAGCTATCTTATTCGTATGATGCTCTTCCTCGAGCGAGTCGGTTTTACCTGTCAGTTGTCGGATCATCCATCCTTGTGCTAGGATGGTTTCCTGCATTCTTTCTAACTGTGCTTGTTGTTTATGTAATATGATTCTAAGTAGGTCAATTCCTACTTCTACAGGGTTAACCGGTTCAATCGGCACAGCAATGGTTGGGCGTGATGACGACTCCTCCCCCAGAGCGAGCCTTTTCCTCGCAGCTGAGCGTGTCTCCACGCCATAAGATGGTATGGGTTCCACCATAGGTGCCTTTCCTGGCGCTCTTGGTGTCGTAGGTCTGTCGGATGATGATGACGATGAGGATGATGACATTGCCTGTTAGGTCGTGTAGTTAGTTACGAGTTGTTTTCATTTCTTATTATGAAGGCATAATCTACATAACACAGTTGTGGTATATTGCATAACAAGATATAATAGTTCGGTGCCAAACTAAGTCTAGTGTCGTGAAATCAGCTATAGTTTAGGTCTACTTCTAATGCAAACCTGGTTCTCTATAGCTAGTGGCTCTGATACCAATCTGTCACACCCTCAATTTCCACTTGCGGAGTTTTACCGCGAGGCGTGTGAACAAACCAGAATCTGAAACACTAGTACGTCGAACGACTCTATATGATTTGATAATACGTTTCAAAAATCATTTGTCGTAGATTTTATATTGTCTTGATTAGTTACCAATATTTAGCGGAAGCATCAGTTTTTAAAGTTGAGCGGAAGCATAAATATGTAGTGAAGCGGGCGCCAACACAAACGCCAAAACAAATGAAAAACCCCAAAACAATATTTATAAATAAGACTCGATAAAAGATGTCTTTTCAATGCATGTGTGTGCACCTAGAGCTCCTAGCGTCCTGAGAAACATGTAAAGAAACAAGTGTCAACATTAAAGATGAGTGAGTTCACAGGTTTTCATAAATTCGTTTGTTCGGTTATAGTTTGTTTTCCCCCGTTATCCCTAACCCGGGATAACGTGTTGGTTCCATTATTCCAATCCCAGAATAATAAGTTGTTGCTTCCATTATCCTCAACCCGGGATAATATAGTTGTTGTTTCCATTATTCCAACCCGGAATAATAAGTTGTTGTTTCCATTATCCTCAACCCGGGATAATATAGTTGTTTCGTAATTAAGTTCAATGTTAACATATATAGGTAGCTAGCCTAAAGTTATGTCACGTAAGAGTTTGCGATCGAAGCTGACTGTTGTGCCTCCGTGTTGCCAGGCCTATCACTGACCATGGCGAAGTTAGGCCAAATTATTCACCTGTTGACCATACCCGGTCGGCTAGCGCGACTAGCTCGGATGGGGCTTGTCGGGCCCAGTAGTACTACTTATATTTCCCCCGCTATTAAACCCAATACTAACGATCCGAGAGATTGACGAGGACTTAAGTGATATAGCTGCTTAGTGACCATAACATTACATTAACATTAACTTAGTTACCGAATAGTTATGTGACGTTAAATTCGTAAAACGTAAAGAGATTGAGTTTGAAGAGTGTATACATGTTTCTCCCCCTGTTGTTTAAGAACCAGATAAAGTTAGGGGCCGTGAACTCACCTTTTGTTGCTCGGTTAGTGTAGCAAAGAAGTTGTAAAGGATGGGACCGCTAATCGCGTCCTAACAAACCAATTGATTTCAAGTCAGTGTGTGATCACACCAATACAAATTCTACACTTAATTTATGCACAAAGTGATACACACAAACAACATATCTAACACTCAAACATGCATGCCAGTATACTCATGTGAACATAGTAATCAAAACAGTTTATCATGAACATAATCCAATCCATGCAACACCTTGGTGCACACAATCACAAGTTATCAATTTTCAGCTTAATACTCATAATTCAGCTGTATTCTACGATTTTTATAAAATAGTTCCAACGTTCCAAAAATTCCAAATTTTTACAGTAGGTGACATTTATACTGTAGAAATTTATATAAATTTTCCAAGTCCTAAATCTTTACCAATTAACCATAAATATTAATATACTAGGCTGCAGTCAGATTTATCGCTTTCTGACTGCAGTCCACGGAAGAATTTATTTAAAAATCACTGATCGTCCAATTAACAAAATTCCAGTTGGAGTTGCCCGGAAATTTCCATACCTAGTTGCTGTACAAAAATCATGACTCAACTCCCTACTGATTTTAAAATCCAACTCGATAAACAACTAACAAAATTTCAGGATTTTCACAGTTTTAGTTACTGCACTTATTTGGCCCTTTAAAAATATCAAACGACTTCAGAAAAATATGAATCCAGCGCCATTAGATTCGTTATTCAAATCTCTATGTTCTAGACATCAGAAAATCCGTTTTTCGACAACTAACGACCGAGTTACAGCCAGATGAAGTCGGCTGTAACTATTACTCAGCAAACTGTTTCAGCATATCATTATCATAAACCATTCCTATTATTAACCTAGGCGATCATGAACCGGTTTCCTAGTCATGGTTCAATACTAATAACATATCTATGCAAAACCCTAGTTCATAACTCTAGTTTTTATGAACAAACAAAGCTTATGATTTCAGATTTTCAAACAACCATCCAATGTAAACATCATTAACAAATCGGCTAGCCTAACTTTTCATTCAAACATACTTGGCAAACTTATAAGTTCCGAAAACAATCATACTTGTAACAATGATACATCAGCCGATTCAAACATATATAGTCCGAAAACAACACAATCGTTTCATGCAATCATTCAATCCGGAAAAACAACAACAATCAAGACACATGTAACCGAATATAATCTTGTAACATATGCTGAATTCTAACCTTTAATAACTAGGTAAATAGGCCAAGACTTGGA
>CAMTDV010000815.1:0-14382 GCA_947069175.1 Scalesia atractyloides | reverse complement strand
AGACCTTGTGGCCGGTAAGTACCAACTCCCATTTGCATCATCTGATTTAAATTAGCTCAAAGTTATACAGGAAAATAAATGTTAAAGTAACACAACTTTTTTTATTTAAAAGTTGTTTTTTAAAAGATAAAAAAGGGATCTAGAAAGGGAATTAAGATAACACCTGAACTTGCATTTGCAAAGATTTAATATGCATAATGGCATCATCTAGAATTGATGCTTGGTCTCTCTGCGAATTCGATTTATATAGGTAAACATATGTGAACAAGATGAAGGAAGGTGCAACCAAAATAACTTGAAATAACCTTATTGCAGTTGGGAACAAGTTCCTTGAGAACTCTTATTCTTTCGTGAATTACGCTCCTGCGCCTCTGCACAAAACACACACACACATATAAAAGCTACAAGCTAGCAATACAAGCAAGATCTATACAAGAAAAGATCCACCAAACAAGACTAATGCCACACTGCAATAAATTGCATATGGACTGTAGTCAAGTCCTCTAACATCTTATTAACAAGATGTAGGAAGAAGATTAATAGCAGTTAGTGTTGTTTGATCTTGTTTGTGTCGATCTGACCTGCCTTGAAGTGCGTGTTAATGAGCTTGAGATTGCATTCCAGATTCTTGAAGATTTCCATGTATATCTTTTACTTCCTTTTCCCCTTCAATGTTTCCCTACAACATCAATAATAGAAATGTAAGTAAATCTTTGTCAATTTTTTAAAGGTGAATGTTACTGTACTCATACTCCTAAATTAGATCAAATTAATCCTAATTTACATCATATCAAGAATTGAACCCTAGCTTTCTCCTTAAAAAGCAAAAGCCTCTACCACCCAGCCAAAGATGGAATGGCAAATCTTCGTCATTTAACAAGTTCATTAGTAACTTTTGTTGGGTTTTCAAGCCTTACACAAGAACAAAACTAAAACATACAGAGACTTGTGTATACTGCTTCCATAAAAAAAATAAAAATCTTACTTTCATTCATGCTAAAACTTACATTATTAGTAATTAGGGCCACTAACCCACTACCTTAATCTTTGCTAAACACTTCAACATAAAAAACACATGACTAATTAAGAAAACTTGACCCATTAAAAACCTATGACCCAATTAAAGTAAATACTTCTACCGACCCGACTTGACCCGTCAAGATTAATCCAACAACTATCATCTCTGACGCTTCCATTTTCTTCAAAAAAAAAACCCCTCATCTCTTATATATGTCACATCAACATGCATATATACACTTCGTGAAGAAGCAAAAGCATCCAAGTGATTCCAATAGTCTTACTTTAATCTCATCAACCTTCTTGCTTTCACTGGATTGACCATCTTGGAAACAACATGATGTTGGCAGAACAGGAGATGGGGATGGAGAAGGAAGCTCTACTTGTGATAAAACCTTTGCAATATCATTATAATTTGGGCCATCACTGCTACTAGCTGGTGCACCATTAAACAACAAAGTTGCTGTTGAATAATCTGATGTTAGACTCTGCTGCTGTTGATTATCATCTCCTTTCTGCATGGAGTTCTTCTATAAAGTTAGAGTGAGAGTGAAGAGAGTAGTATATTTTAACAATATTACTGTTATGGGTAAAAGGATCCTTTGCAAGTGTCGTGTAAACTGATATAAAAGGTTTCAACCATGTGTCGGAGATAAAATAAAAACTAGTTACTTGTAGAACTTGTAAACAATCTCTTCCCCTTTTCCAAAAGGGTTTTTATATTTAGTTACAACGCAAATTAAAAAAACTAGAAAGATTTCAATATTTTGTAAAACTTGAATTGTAATTCTTTTATGGGAAATTACTAAAATAGTTAGCAATCATTTCCTCCTGTTAGAAGACGTCACATTAGCCGCATGTCTTGGATTTAGCCGACACTTTTAGCTAAGACGACTAGGAAAGCCCCGGCTAAGCCTATGCTTTTGGTTTTGGGTGTTCAAAGAATCAAATTTTGGATTTGCGAGTTAATCAAACTAAATTATATATTCGAATTTTTATTCACCAAAAAAATAAATTATTTAAATTCTATTTCCAAGGCTTCTATCTTCAAAACTACAACAAACTTGAATTAAATTTATTATAAAGTTATAAATTTAAACTAGCCTAATGATAAAACGTTCAAAATAAAGCGGTAAAAGGCTAATATTTAAAGCGGTGAGCATCCAAATTACAACTTATATTATAATATATATATATATATATATATATAGGTAGGGTTATTGTAAAAAAGACCAAAAATATGAGAAGGGTAAAAAAGAATCTCAGCCATTAGATCTAAATTAATTGAAAAGGGTAATCAAGTAATTTTATCATTGATTTAATTAATTCAAAACTTTCCGTAAACCGTCACCCTAATTTATGAATACCGAATAACACTGCAAACAACATTCAGCATGTATATAACACCATTCAATAATTCTATAACACCCATTCAATATATACAATAAGCTACACCATTTTAAAGATCTCTATAAAAACACTACGAATAACACTGCAACAACCATTTAACGAATATATAACACCTTCAATAATTATATAACACCATTCAATAATTATATAACACCATTCAACACATATATAACACCATTCAATAATTATATAACACCATGAACTGAAACAAAAAACCATTAACTGAAACATTCGATTGAACGTAATCTTTTTCTGTATATAAGTATAGTAATATGGTACTCATATTAAAAATTAGAAGACACTCGTTATTATGGTGTAATTTAAAAAAAAAACATGTTTCGTGTAAAAAGTTATTGGCGTTTAAAAAATAAAAGGGAACTTGCATGTGATTTTCTAAAATTAAAAATGTTAATTTTACATTTATACCCTTAATCTAGAAAATTAATTATTTTAATTGTTATACTATTTACAAGATTGTCATCAAGATCTCAACCATTAGATTAAAGATTAATGATTTAGATTCTTTCTTACCATTCTCACACTTTGGGCCTTTTTTACAGGATCCTCTACATATATATATATAGAGAGAGAGAGACTTCTAATTTGAATTTTAAATCGAATTGGAAAACACAAACTTATATTTCGATTCGAAATTTGATTTTCATATTTCGAACCAAATCAAATTTGAACTTGAGATTTCAAATGATTTCGGATAGGTATATTCGATTCAAATCGAATTTCAAGTATTTTGAGAACGATGCGAATGTTGAACAAGCTTACTATTTTGTTAATTTTTTTCTTGTATATTTACATTTTTTATGGTTAATTGCTTGTTAAAATATTAAAATAGAAAAAAAAAGCTGCAGGGGGACCACCACTCACTTCAAAATATCTGCTCCATCCCATGGACTCATGGAGTGTGGTACTTACGATGCATGACATCATTGTGATTACATCATATTTATACAGCTTGCCGTTTATTAGAGCACTTTCAAACTTTGTCATTAGCCACGTTTCTCCATTCTAATACAAGGACAAACTACACTGTGAAGAATATTCTAGATTTCACATGTTCTGCTGGGTTGAATCACAACACAAATTAACCTACTATGTTTGATCCGACCATAGATTCCTTCTTAACCACCTTACTTGCTCCCTACTACAATTACACTACTTTGTGTACATGCGACCTATCTCATAGGTATATATTTGCATATATTGACTTAACGTCCAAGAATTCTTAAAACTTCCGTATCGAAGATTTCTAACGGGGTTGTTCATAGGGCTGTTCAAAAGCTCATAGCTCGGAGCTCGCTCGAAGCTTTCTCGGATTTAGCTTGGAAAAAACTCGCTCGATATAGCTCGGTTTGAAAGTGACCGGAGCCGGCTCGGCTCGGTTAGAAAGTGTGTCTACCGGATTAGCTCGGTTTGGCTCGCTTGCTAGCTCGACTCAGCTTAGCTCGAATCATTTTACTTATAATATATTTTATTTCCTATACATTATAATATATTACAAAAAACTAATTATTATTTACATGTATTTAAGTTTGTTATTTGATATCTATGACTTATTGGAATGTTGATTACCATGCTAATGAACTAATAATGTATTTCGTCGAAGTTTAAAACTTATTTTGTGTTGTTTAACTTGATTTTGGTCTGTGATGTATTACTTTGAACTTATTTTGGATATTTTCTTTTGAAGTATGAATAATATTTTAGACTACTTAATATTTGGAGCTATATACTAATTTTTATTTTTAAAATCGAGTCAAACCAAGCCGAGCCGAGCCAGCTCGGTTTAAAACCAAGCCGACCCCGAGCTTTGATTTTCAGTTCGGTTTCGAATCCGAGCCGAGCCGAGCCAGCTCGGTTTATAATCGAGCCGAGCCCGAGCTTGGCCTAGCTCGGCTCGGCTCGGCCTAGCTCGGCTCGGCTCATGAACAGCCCTAGTTGTTCATGGTTGTACGTCTTTTGTCCACGCTCAAGTATACAATAAACAACACAACATAGTTGTATGAACCTGATCAAATGAAGACGTTTCACCATCTCGCATAAGCATGGCCGCGAATATATTGCAACATACAAATATAATTTTCGTTATAATTATTCTTGATCTCTTATCATCATATTTCACAGATTACATGATCCAAAATTTATTATACTCAATAATTTAATATCATATAAGTTTGTGAGCAATTTTATTTTTTTTCAAGCAAAAGCAAAATAATGCGTATCCTATGTAAGGACATACGCTTGAATTAAATGTCACATGCAGGCATGCAGCGGCTCTCACTTATGATGCTTACCGCTACAGATCTAACTCAGCACATGCACAAAAAACCCCCTCACTCGATCACTTTTTTAACTGGAAAACGGTAAACATGATTAACAACTAGTAAATTTCCCCGTGCATTGAGGTAGTTCCAAATGTAAAGCAACTCGAATTTATACAGTAAAAACCTGAATCGTTTCAGAACAAAAGTTACTTCAAAACGTAGATAAACTGAATATGTACATAAAAATAAAACACGAAAACATATTATATATAGCCACACTTATTTGCGAAATAAGTTTACATTGAACACCAACCTGAACTTATACAAACATCTACAAAAAAAAAGAATAAAATAATGTTTTCTTCAGTTAAAAATGGTACCGCGCGTTATGGTGGCGCTGAAACGTAAAGTAAGTCAAATTAATTAAGTCTAACGTAAACATATTATACTTGACCCCACTTGTTGTAAAACAAAATTCATGCCAAAACATAGATCACTAAAAACTTAAAAAAAACCCTGAATTTATACCGACACGTACATAAAAATAAGAATAAAAAAATATGTTTTTTTAAAGCTAAAATAGTATCGCGCATTGCGGTGGCGTTGAAACGGAAAGTAAGTCGAATTTATAAAGTCTAATGATAACATATTATATTTGACCCAACTTGTAAAAAAAATTATGCCAAAACATAGATCAACTGAAAATGTAAAAAAAAATGCAAAGAAACATAATTAACTTGAATTTATACCAAAAATACATAAATAATTTTTTAGAAAATTGAAAGGTTGTAAGTGATGTTGAAGGTACGGGTGAGCAAAATAACCGGCATAACCAAACCACTATTAACCAATAACCGACATAACCGATGGTTATGGTTATGAAAATTTGTATAGCCGACTAATCGGTTATGGTTACGGTTATAAAGATTTGGTTAATTGATACAACCGAAAACGAATCGAACATGTAACTATAAGTCTATATAATGGATTTATGTTTTACATTAACCATGTATATCTTTTACTAAGATAAAATTATTTAAGTAACAAAATAATCTTGATGTAGATGCCCTTTTGTTTTAATGAAGAACAGAGGTATTATGATCGTAATTTTTTTGTTGAAAATTGAACTTACTAAAAGGAATCCAACATCGGTAGTTTAACCAAAAAGTATAATTTTGATTATTTTATAAAAAAGACCCAAGCTAAGTCCTAATAGTGCGTGCCCTTAATTACACCCTTATGTATTATTTCAAACCTTTATTGGTGTAACAACCCGACATTTCTGATTGTCTCTGTTATACCGTTTACTTCTTATTGTAACCACTTTGTACTTTGAGATTCTATTATAAAAGGGTTAACGATATTTCTAAACGCATTTTATCTCGCTTAATTATCGCATTTAGACGCTTAATACTCGAACGCTAATCACAACGCAAACTTAGCGCGATTATTTATGTTATTATCTGTGTTTATGTGTTATATATGTTTCATACTCACTTAAACGCTCACTCGCTCGCTAGCTTAACTCGATTTATCGCACTAATACACAACACAATGCTTAATGCCTCCGTAAAACGCTTAACATACTTGAACTAACTAATACAAACTAAAACACTAAACGAACAACCGACGCGCAAACTGAAACAACTCGCACAAAACAAACCAGCTCGTAAAGTGGTAAGTTTGTATGAGTCAGGCACTTCGTACGAGGTGTCCAATTTGCATGCAAACACCCAACTCACACAAGTTGCTTTCCTACCCTCTTCCCTCTTCTCCTATAAATGCCACACTCACTCCCATGCACTCCCCTTGCTGCCACTTCGCACAGACCATCCTCTACCCACTTTTCTCTGTTCTCCAAGTAAGTACAACTCTTTCATACAAACCACACGATTTACACGAGGTTATCTCCGATTTCATCCAAACTATTCTGTTTATGAAAACCTTCATATTTTTTCATAAAACTTTCTGTTTTTACCACGGATTCATGCTTAAACGAGTATATTGGGCTTAGCCTTGGCTTCCCAAGTTAGAAATCTTGTTATTTCAAGTTCACCAAGTGTTCAATCCTACGAAACTGTTTTAAACTTGATTTTTACACTAAAATGGACCAAAACCGACATATGTTCCGTTTACTAGATAGTGGGACGAAGCGGTGTCGAAATCGTCAAGAAAAGGACGCGAAATTGCATCTGTTTCAGGCGAAACTCAGTCTCGGACGCACAAAGACGCAAGATAGTCCCTCGTGCGAACTGGACTGGCTCGTACGAACTACCCAGTTCGTACGACCCAGTTGTAACAACCCGTATTCTGTTGTTTCTTGTTCCGTGTATTTAATTTGATTTCCAGTTTTGTATTTGAGATTCGTTAATAGAAATGTTCGTATTAAATTAAATATGTTTTGTCATTACATCACATTATTACAATTGCAACTAAACGCTATTTAAACGCATATTTTAACGCAACGCTTCGCATATCTCATCGCTATCCCATCGCAATCGCAACACAATTACTTAATTTGGTACATTGGAATTATGTGGTAATATTAGTTTATGTGTTTGTGTGTTATACGTGTTTATGTGATATATGTGGATTGGAATTATCGTGGTTTAATCGCTCGCAAACTCACACAACTCGCTCTCACGCGTTGACTCGCTATTGTAACTCTTAAAACATCGCAAAACCGCTTAACGTTACTTTATAACTTGATTACATCGCTAAACAATCGGTAAACGGGCGAAAAACGAAGAAAACCCAACAAATTGGGTCAAGTTCGCTCGAACTTGGTGACCCCAAGTTCGGCCGAACTTGGCTGTATAACTCAGACTTCTAAGTTTGCATCAAATTCGCTCAAAGTTGCCCTTCTAGGGTCAAGTTCGGCCGAACTTGACTCACTTCCTTCAGAAACCTCACAAGTTCGCGCGAACTTCATGATTTCATGCAACTTCCGCCGAACTTGACTCCTCTACTCTCCATTTTTGTCTTCACCTATAAATACTCAGCCCCATTCTCTCATTTGAACTTGCTGCAACTTCGCTCTGAGCTCCCGAAACCCGAAACCCTCTGTTTTCTAAGTAAGAATCAACCCGATTTCTACAACAATGATGTTCAACACTTTGTCTGTCGTTTCTTGAATCAGCTCGAGACCGGTGATTTGTGCTTCTCCGATCTCATGCCATGCAATAGGCGATCGACATTTTCTTCCATGCAGTGCCTCAAAAGGAGCCATTTGAATGCTGGTATGATAACTATTATTGTACGAGAATTCGATTAAAGGTAAATGCAAATCACAGTTACCACCGAAATCTATGATGCACGCACGCTCAGTCTGACCGTCGGTTTGAGGGTGAAAAGCGGTACTGAGATTGAGAGTAGTACCGAGAGCGGATTGAAATGTCTCCCAGAGATGCGAGGCAAAGCGACCGTCGCGATCAGAAATGATGTCACGAGGCGTCCCGTGTCGACATATAACTTCGTAGGTATAGATTCGGGCTAACCGTTCGACCTTAAAGTCTTCTCGTATAGCAATAAAGTGCGCGGATTTAGTAAGACGATCAACGATAACCCAAATGCTATCGTGACCTGAAAAAGTACGCGGGAGTTTAGTAATAAAGTCCATAGATATACTCTCCCATTTCCACATTGGGATTTCGGGTTGTTTGGGTAAACCAGAGGGCCTTTGATGTTCGGCTTTAACTTTCGAGCAAGTTAAGCACTTTGAGACGTAAACGGCGATATCCTTTTTCATGCCCGGCCACCAGTACTTAGAACGAAGATCCTGGTACATCTTGTCGGCACCGGGATGAATGGAATATCGGGATTTATGAGCTTCGGTCATTAGCAATTCACGAAGGTTATCACGACTAGGAATCCAAATGCGATTGAGATAATAAATACCATTAGGTTTAGACACGAGCTGAGTTTCGGCACCACATTTCATCTCGTCTTCCAAAGTATTCTCGTTAAAACAAGCAAACTGAGCGGAGCGAATAAGAGTTTCAGGATCATTCAAAGCTTGAGAGTCACGAACACTATATACATAGCTTCGTCGACTTAGAGCATCGGCAACGACGTTTGCTTTGCCGGGATGGTAGCGTATCTCGCAATCGTAATCGTTGAGAAGTTCAACCCATCGACGTTGTCGCATGTTTAGTTCTTTTTTATTAAAGATATGTTGTAAGCTCTTATGGTCGTTGAAGACCGTACACTTTGTACCGTAAAGGTAGTGTCGCCATATCTTTAACGCAAAAACAACTGCACCGAGTTCGAGATCATGGGTTGTGTAATTCTTCTCGTGGATCTTGAGTTGTCGAGATGCATATGCGATAACTTTGTCTCATTGCATAAGAACACAACCAAGACCAAGATTGGAGGACACAGTAAACAACGAAATCGTTGTTTCCGTCGGGTAACGCGAGAATGGGAGCGTTGCATAGCACACGCTTGAGAGTTTGAAAGGCTTCCTCTTGCTTGGTTTCCCAAACAAAAGGTTTGTCTTTATGAGTTAAAGCGGTAAGCGGAACGGCGATTTTCGAGAAGTCGGTGATGAATCGACGGTAGTAACCCGCCAATCCAAGAAATGAACGGATTTCGGAAGCATTCTTCGGTGTTATCCAACTCTTGACGGCTTCGATCTTTGCAGGTTCGACGTGAATTCCTTGATTATCAACGATGTGGCCGAGAAATTGGACTTCTTCGAGCCAGAATTCACATTTAGAGAACTTAGCATAAAGGCGATTACCTTGGAGAAGTTCGAGGACTAAACGGAGATGACGTGCATGTTCGTCTCTCGACTTCGAATAGGTAAGGATATCATCGATGAAAACAATGACGAAACGATCTAAGAAAGCTTTACACACACGGTTCATCAAATCCATGAAGACCGCGGGTGCATTTGTAAGATCAAAGGGCATGACCACGAACTCAAAATAGCCATAGCGAGTACGAAAGGCGGTTTTCGGAATGTCTTCTTCCAATACGCGTAACTGATGATAACCGGAACGAAGGTCGATTTTAGAAAAACAAGTAGCACCTTGAAGCTGATCAAATAAGTCGTCGATACGAGTAAGAGGATAGCGGTTCTTTATCGTGAGTTTGTTAAGTTCACGATAATCGATGCACATTCGGAACGATCCATCCTTCTTTTTTCATGAAAATGACGGGTGCGCCCAAGGCGAAGTGCTCGGACGTATGAAACCTTTATCAAGAAGCTCTTGAAGTTGGCTTGATAGCTCGCGCATTTCGGATGGTGCGAGGCAATAAGGAGCTTTAGCAACAGGAGTAGCACCGGGTACTAAATCGATACGGAATTCAACATCTCGAGTAGGGGTAAACGGGTAAATCGTCGGGAAGACCTTAGGAAATTCACAAACAACGGGAACATCTTTATAAGTCTTCTTTTCTTTCTCCGGGTTCACGATATGGGCGAGGAAAGCAACACATTGCTTTCGCAAACATTTGTGTGCTCGAGTACATGACAAAGCATCAACTTCTTCGAGGGAGTTTCACCATAAACATGAAGTTGATCACCGTTCGGAAGAGGAAAACGAATCATTTTATCAAAGCATACAACTTTAGCATGATTCTCACGAAGAAAATCCATGCCTACTATGATATCGAAAATTCCTAACTGCATAGGTATGAGATTGATCGAGAAGACATGGTTGTTGAGATCGAGAGAACACCCACGTAAGACAGAATCAACGGTAACGGATTTTCCGGTGGCGACTTCCACATCGAAAGTCTTTGGGAGTTTAGCGCGCTTACATTTTAGAACCTTTTCGAATTCTAACGATACAAAACAATTATCGGCACCAGTATCAAATAAACATGAAGCATAAATACCATTAACGAGAAACGTACCATTGACAAATTGTTGTCATTCTGAGCCTGGCGATGATTGAGGTTAAAGGCTCTCCCACGAGCAGCCTGAGCTTGTTGCTGCTGAGGCTGTGGCTGTGCTGGCTGCTGCTGAGGCTCTTGCTTGACGGTACGGTTCGGGCAGGCATTGGCGAGGTGGTTCGGATCACCACACACGTAGCACACACGTGCCTTTGGAGCTGTTGCTTGTTGCTGCTGATTATTCTGGGGAGCACGCTGGGGAGCTGGCAGTGCTGGAGCTGGAGGAGCTTGAATAGCTGGCTGACGAGGACCGGTACGGCAACTCACAGTAAAGTGGCCATAGATGTTGCAGTTAGTGCAAAAGCGGCAGTTTCCACCCACCACATGATGATAAGTGCACTTAGGGCACAGTGGGTGAGGGCCGGTATACGCACGTTTAGCTGGAGGTGCGTTCGGAGTTGCTGACTGAAGCGGCTGAGGGTTTGCTGAAGCTGCGAGGGCATAGTTCTTGCTCGGGTTTCCTCTCTTGCGTCCCTGACGCTTTCCCTTCGGATCGCTAGATGGTTCGATAGCAGCAGTTGGTTCAATGACAGCTTGATTGGCGACTCTCGCATGATTCTTGAAATAACCATCTTGAACTCGCTGATCATTGATCTCAGCGGCGAGCATGTAGGTTTCCTCTATGGTTGTGGTACGAGCAACTTTCATGAAATTTGCAACACATTCAGGTAAACCTCAGATGTACTTGTTGATAGCTTTCTCAGTAGTATCAACCTGGCTAGGACAGATGATGCTCAAAACCTTAAAGCGAGCGGTAATCCAGCATTGTCGGGACCATCTTGTTTGATACCCCAAAATTGTTCTCGAGCTTTTGCCTCTCATGCGGAGGACAGAACTCCTTCATCATCACTTCCTTGAGTTATTCCCAAGATAAACTATAGGCTTCATCATTACCACACCTATTTCTTTCGGCGGTCCACCAGTCGAGGGCGCGGGACTGGAAGACTCCTGTAGCGTTCACTGTGCAAGGTCATCGGGGCATCCACTTTTCCGAAAGGTGACCTCAATGGCGTCAAACCAATGGAACATAGAAGTTGGTCCATCATTGCCCGTGAAGGCGAGAGGTGCACAAGCCTTGAAAACCTTGAAGCTGAATCGTGGCTTGGGTTTTCAGTTTTTAGTCGACTGAGGAGTTACTGCTCACAGCATGAATTTCTGAGACGATTTGCAGGATGACTTTTGCCACTTCCTTGGCGACTAGTGAAGCGATGCGCTTGTTGTCACTGTGGCGCTGAGCAGTATGGCTAGTATGAGATCCGTGACGTGAAAATATTCGATAGGACGAGATTCGATTAATAGAGTTATGTTTAAAACCTTTATTATTATTACAAGTAAAGCACGTTATCACATAAGCACGTAGGAACATAAGCACATAAGCACGTAAGCACATAAGCACATATTTGCACGTATTCACCTTTTAATAGTAACAATGCGAAGTGCGTTTCAAGAGATAGCGTAGCGAGGCAGCGATACATCGTAGCTTAGCATGAAATAACCGAGAGAAGTAGCCGTTGCAAACGGAGCGTTAAGTTGGATTATATGGGTTTGTTTATTAATGTTTTAGATTGAGATAGCTGTGCGAGTTGTGCATACATTCGATGGAGCGTAAATGTATAAATCGAGAAATCGATAAAGCGTAAAATCGTAAAATCCGTAATTCCACACATAAATAATAAATAAACTCGATGATGCGTAAATCGACGATAGGCTTAAATCAATTGGGAGTGTCCGGGGTTTTGAGACGTTTGACACGCCAAAGTGATTCGACTACCCTTTGCATTTGGACCCACACTTTGGCCTAATAGATAAACGCTCTCACCGCAAGCGGCTAGCGACGTTTACCCTTCCAGTTAATACGTGTTCCAAACCATCGGTATAACCGAGACTTTGGTGAGATTGAAAATCGAAGAATGGAATTCATCATTAAGGTATGGGTTTCACCCCGACTTAACGACTAGTTCCAAATTGTGGTTGTACTCGCCGATCACATCGGGAGTTCCACTAGATAGAAATGGAGAACTTCGTCGAGGTTTGGATATCACTCTAACTCAATGAATATATCTCGTGATGAGTAATACGCGGGATGAGCGATCTTATCGAGAGTTCTTGGTTATCACACCTAATCTCGACTTGATCCTCGTTTGTGAGATACGAGCGTTTCATAATCGTGTGTTGTGGCAGCTTTAGGAAAAGCTAAGTAGGTTGGTCGTTTCGTGCGGAGTTGTCGGTTCGTACCAAATGTAACTTCTCGCTTTGAGGAGTAACACTTCGTAGGAAAGGACTTGTTCGCACGATCGTGTCAATTTGTAAAGTTTTGGGTTGAAATCACAAGTTCAAGCAGGTGAGACATCAAGTTCGGCCGAACTTGCACCCAATGGGTCAAGTTCGAATGAACTTGATATACCTTGTTGTTGAACTTCTGACTTTGAGATAGATGAGGCAAGTCCGGTCGAACTTTGTGTCAAGTTCGAGCGAACTTGATCAATTTCCAGCGGACTTGCCCTTAAGTTTGCCCTCTGTTTTCTGCGTTTCGAGCGCGTAGTCGATGCGTAACAGTCAAAATCAGTATCCCAACCATAGACTTAGGCTAAACATGGTAGTTCTACCTGATTTCCTACAGTTATGGGCTCTGATACCAATCTGTCACACCCCAACCGATGGCGGAAACATCAAGGTAGTGGCAGATTGTCTCATGAGAATTCCATAACGATTATCTATCAACATCGTTCAACAGTCAACGTCCTATACCATTAATCATAACATTTCAAAACAACCATTACAGAAACATGTTTTCTCACTAAACAATAAGGTTCGATTTTCCCTAGACTTATTACATTTCAAAACTAAACGAGTACAAAACAAACTAAGCAACTACGCAACTACGTCCCATGCATCCAAGCTACAATCCTTAACCTGTTACATACGTTAAAATACAAGTCAATACAATTAAGTAAAGGTGAGCATACAGGTTTGAGTACTACTAGCATAATAGAGAAAGCGTTCACGAAATAATCTAACTACATATCATGATACACCAAAACACATCACACAACATAGGCTCATTTCTCATGCTAACTACTGTGAGAAGGCTTGCGCGTCCATCCTAACTAGACCCCGTCGGGTGTAAGCCACACTATAGTACCATACTAGCTAAGGAGGCAAGTTAAAAAAATAAGTCCTAGTCACATGTTTCTAGTATCACGTATTGAGTACATATAACCAGATTATTCGTGTGTGATAAACAGTTTGATTTGTGAAGTGATTTTGATAGTGGAACGTATATAACACCCAAAAAGTGTATTAAAGCGAAAATGGGTCAAGTATACTCACAGCGGGTGCGTATAGGTAAGACTTAGAATCTGAGAAGAGTCGGGAGGTGCGCCGGATCAGACTGTAAGCGAACAGAAGTGCATCAGTCTTCCGATTTGTTGAAACGGTTAAGTTTAGGTTCAGCAGTAGGCAAGTTCGGCCGAACTTGTATGTAAACATACAAGTTCGAGCGAACTTGTAAAGGTTTGCTGAACTGAAAGACAAGTTCAGGCGAACTTGTAAGTTTCTCAAGGAAAGTTGACAAGTTCGGTCGAACTTGTGGAATCTTTGTAAGTGGGTTGACAAGTTCAGCCGAACTTGTGAAGTTTCTTGAGAACTTGACAAGTTCGAGCGAACTTGGAAGCTTCTGAAGAGAATTTTGAGTATTTCCACTCAAGTTCGGCCGAACTTGACCCCTTGAGGGCAAGTTCGAGCGAACTTGACTATTGTGCTGTCAAAAATCAGT
>CAMTDV010000814.1:0-11288 GCA_947069175.1 Scalesia atractyloides | reverse complement strand
GTACAAAAAGGAAACAAGTCAATTCCGTGCCCTTGTAGGGAATGCAAAAAATTTACCGAATTTAAAGAAATAAAGGACATCTGGCATCATTTGATTACAAATGGTTTTATGTATAATTATACTTGTTGGTCAAAACATGGTGAATCACTTACCGATCGTAGCACAACATCGACTAATTCTGTTGATAATAATGATGAGAACAATGATTCGAACATTAGTGATGATAATGACAATTTAAATGATAGTAATGACATTTTAATCGATAACAATGATAATTTAAAAGACATGTTCGATGATTTGGAAACTAATATTGGTGAAAATGATCAAGAAAACTACAACTGATATTTGCCGATTCGGAAAAACCGTAATATATCGGTTGTGAAAACTATTCTAAACTCGGTGCAGTGCTGAAATTGTTCAACTTAAAGTCGAAGTACGGATGGAGCGATAAGAGTTTTACAAGTCTATTAGTGCTTTTGAATGACATGCTTCCCAAAGACAACGAGTTACCCATATCGTTATACCAAGCTAAAAAAATGATGTGTACAATGGGATTAAAAGTAAAAAGAATACATGCATGTCTGAATGATTGTATCCTATATAGAAACGAGTTCGAAAACAATCATGAATGTCATGTATGTGGTGCATCGAGGTACAAGCGGAAAAAAGAAGTTGATGAATATGATGATGTGACGAAAAATGGACCACCTGCTAAATTGTTGTGGTACTTTCCCATTATACCGAGACTAAAACGTTTATTTGCTAACGCTAAAGAAGCAAAATTATTGCATTGGCATCCTGAAGACCGTAAAAAAGATGGAAAATTAAGACATGTGGCGGATTCACCTCAGTGGAGAAATATTGATTATAAATTTCCAGATTTTGGTAACCAGATTAGAAATATACGGTTTGGTCTTAGTTCAGACGGTATCAATCCTTTCGCAAATATGAGTAGTTGTCATAGTACTTGGCCGGTTCTTTTGTGCATCTACAATCTCCCACCATCGTAATGTATGAAACGAAAATATATAATGATGTCGTTGTTAATTCAAGGTTTAAAACAACCCGGTAATGACATTGATATTTATTTATCTCCTTTGAATGATGACATGAAAACACTATGGCGTACAGGCGTAAACATGTATGATGCTTATAAAAAAGAGAACTTTATGTTGAAAGCCATGATTTTTTTGCACCATAAGTGATTTTCCAGCATATGGAAATTTGTCAGGATATAGTACGAAAGGTAAAAAAGCTTGTCCAGTATGTGAAGACGAAACAAGTTCGATGTGGTTAAATAATTGCAAAAAAAACCGTGTATATGGGACATCGACGATTTCTTCCGACTAACCACCGTTATCGAAGAAAAACCAAAGAGTTTGACGGAAATACTGAGCTCCAAAGGGTTCGAAAAGGTTTTGATGCATATTCACGAGTTGAAGGTATAAACATCGTGTTGGGAAAAAGAACTCGTACCGAGAAAGGAACTCGTACCAAGAAAGGAACTCGTACCAAGAAAGGAACTCATGTCGAAAATAGAGACAATTGGAAAAAAAAGGTCAATTTTTGGGATTTACCTTACTGGAAATGTTTGGAAGTTCGACATTGCCTAGATGTTATGCATATTGAAAAGAATGTATGTGATAGTTTGTTGGGCTTGTTGTTAAATATTTCCGGAAAAACTAAAGATGGTGTTAATGCTCGTAAAGACATGGAAGAGATGGGAATACGTAAAGAGCTTGCCCCTGTTGAAAGTGTGAATGGTACTTATCTCCCACCTGCATTTTATACTATGTCAAAGGCAGAAAAAACAAAGTTTTGTAAATGTTTACATGATATCAAAATACCATCTAGCTATTCTGCAAATATTAAAAGGTTGGTGTCGATAAAAGAGTGTAAATTGATTGGTATGAAGTCTCATGATTGTCATGTTTTGATGACACATATGATTCCTATTGCAATTCGTGGATTATTACCAGAGAACATTCGACATACAATAACAAAACTTTGTTTGTTTTTTAACATGATTCACATAAAGGTTATTGATCCCGAAGTCTTGGACGAATGGCAAAAGGAAGTTATCATTACCCTTTGTGAACTAGAGATGCATTTTTCGTCGTCCTTTTTTGATATAATGGTACACCTGATATCTCATATTGTACAAGAGATTAAGGCTTGTGGTCCTGTATTCCTACATTACATGTATCCTTTTGAAAGATACATGAGTTTCTTAGAAGGTTATGTAATCCTTTTGAAAGATACATGGGTTTCTTAAAAGGTTATGTAAGAAATCGTACCTATCCTGAGGGCAGTATTGTTGAAGGATATCTTTGCGAAGAGGTGACCGAGTTCTGCACAGGTAATTGATATGAGTAGTACACAAGGAAAATTTATTCAATGGCCTAGAAAAGCCATAAAGGTAAAAAATATATATAAAAATGTAGCCTTCTATTACTTTATTTATTGTTATATTAACAATATTTATTTTATTATACAGCTTTTAAACACCGATTCTCGTCAAAAATCAAATGCTTATCATCATCAACCACCCGATTATTCTAAGTGTTATATACCAGCTCCGGTAATTGTTTTTTTTATAACTAATAATTTACATATAGTTGAAATAAAATATATTTTCTTTGCTAATAGTTTGACGAAGGGCACATGGCATTTCAAGGACACATGGAATTTCAAGAAGTAAACACTGGAGTGAGATTTATGGATTTGGTAATCACTTTATTCTATCTCTCTCTCTCTCTCTATCTATATGTATATATAGTTATAATAAATGGTTTGATAATGTCATTTGTTATTGTAGCTAAATATCGAGGTTCCGATACAAACGAATCATATCAAGGATGTTGCTGATCCTAAAGTTAGTGAGACTGCTCCTACTCTGCCTGTTCGTAGTGAGCATGTTCCTACACTGTCTGTTCCTACTGAGTCTGTTCCTACACCGCCGGTCTCTACTGAGCCTTTTCGTACAACACCTGTTTCCAAACCGAAGACAAAAAATACGAACATCGCTAAACTTTTGAGAAAGGTAAAGAAAAGGCGGCAGGGAAACATATATAGATTAGTACAAGAATTGGCGCTTAAAGCTAACGAAAGCGCAACGGTTGCGATTACTTCGCCAAACGGAATGTATAAGGAACCTGAAGTTGAGCATGTTGAAATAAAGGAATTAATAAAGCTATCACTTGACAAATGGGCGGAGCTCGGAACTTTGAATTGGTATATTATGTAAGTACATTGATTTTTTGTTCAGTTATCTTATGGCAACATTTTATGAAAATATAAATGGGTGATGCTAATTTATGATATTTCTTTGTTTGCTTTTAGGTATTTATATGCATTGGGAGAGATAAACGGCTTGAATAAAACTGCATATTTTAATCCGCATTATATTGCATTAAATACAATTGAAGCAAATGAAAACCTTGCCATAAATCACATTAAATCTGTCATGAAGCATCATAAGAAAAGACAATATTTTATGGCACCATATTTAGCCGGGTATTAGTTTTATTTTTTTTTGCTACTTTTCTTGATTTTATTTATATAATAGATTTATATACTAACATATTAGTTTTCTAAAAAAACTTCTAATGCAGGGGTCATTATTCATTAATTATGATTCATCGCAACCCCGTAGATAAAAACTACTATAGACATATTATTGATTCAAGCAACGAGGAAAAGGATGCATCGTGTTACAAGATCACTGAGTTATTTGAAGAAGTTACGAAAACGAAAATAACATGGAAAATGGAAAATGTAAGTTTTTCTTCATTTTTTCTACGGTTTGTTTATTTATATATTTTAACTAGTTACTTGTTAATTCAATATATTTAGTGTCATCAACAAACCGGAACCTGGGAATGTGGGTATTATGTGATGAACGCTATGCATGATTTTTGATTACTTGCAGAGAACATCTTGTAAGTGTATTTTGTATATTTTTTATCTTTTATATGTTGAACTATAATGCATATTGAATTGTAATCTAACTTTTATTTATTTATTGTTCAAGATGATGTACAATTCTAGGCCCCTTACTCGGTGTGAAATTGACAAATTTGTAGAAAACATATTAAAGACATTTGTGCAATTACATGGTAAGCCTTTATCTTCTTTTCATGTTATTTTATATGAATATATAATCTAGAGCATATATATGATGGATATGGTATGCTTGTGACCTTGTTGGTAATTAATAAAAAGTGTGTTAGGATTTATTGGCGGGTGATAGTGCCACACGTATAATGGTTGATGATATTTATGTGCTATTGCTATTATGTTAGTGCTGACAGAAGCTAATGAATTATCAACATCATAGTTAGTTTATGTATTTATATTATATTATGCAGTAAAGGCGAGAGCAAATTCTACCTGACGATTCATCATGATTGTTAAGGAAACAATTTGCTAATGGCTTCTAATAATCAGGTCAGTTTTACCTTTGATTTGATATTGTTAGCATGTAGTCTCTTGCGTATAGATTTTGGTGTGTCGATATATTGGTAGTTTCACTATCTGATGCGTTCTATACACATGCTGCCTTGAGTATCTAAGCACATTTGGAATCCAGTAGACCGGATAGTCGTGAATTTTGGTCTGCTTCGAAACACATTTCGTCCAATATGTTAGTTTAGTGATTCGAGTTTAAGGTTTTATATGACATAGTTAATACTCACAATAATAAGAGTATTTACGTAATACTACATTCAGGTTATAATTTTAATGTTTTAATCTGTCATTGTATTTGCAGGGGTTGGATTCACAGCAATATGGATGTGTGCTAGAGGGTCCAAGTCAACAAACATATTATGGATTTCTAGTAGATTTTATTTAGCCGAAACTTAGATTAATGGGTTATGTAAAGACAAATTAGAACAATTGTGTTATGTTTCGAAGAACCAGATTTGTAATGTCTTTATATTTATGTATCTTTTTTGTTTGAACGGCTTAGTAATGCTTTTATATTATTAATTGAATCATTAGTTTTATATATTTGAATTGTACGGTTAGGCCTAATTGATTTATGTAATTGGAATATGGACCACTGTATATAATATAACCTCATTGATTTATGTAATTGGAATATGGAATAATATAACCATGTAATTGGAATATGAAACAACTTTTTAAAACGGTTGTTTTTTTTTTTTAAACACTCATAAACTCATAAAAGAACACTTTTAAAACGGTTGATTTGTACTTTTAAAACACTCAAGACCACTTTTTAAAACAATTATATTGGTTTTTAAAACACTAATAATATAAAAAAAACACCCCCCTTTAAAACGGTTTTATTGGTTTTTAAAACACTCATAATCTCAAAACAAACTTGTACAACGTGATTTTTTGTACAAGCCTTTTAAAACGGTTACCCCCTTAGTTAAAACGGTCCATTACCTTTTAAAACATATGAATTTAAAACGGTTGTCCAACCGTTTTAAATGTAAAAATCATCGTTCTAAAAAGGGTTGTTTTTGTAGTAGTGGGGGTAGAGGTTTGTCTCTGAAAGATTAGGGTTTGCAATTCAGAAATGAGTGGCGACGCAACTTGTTGCTCGTCTACATTATGTTTTGATGTAACTTGACAAGTTTTTTATTAGAGCTTATTTAAAAAAAAAGCTGAAAACATTTTTATTCAAACAGTTGAGATTACAAACTTACTTGTTGGTAAGTTCATTAACGCGGTGTGAATCAATCAAAAAGTGTCAACTTCATTGTTTCACTTGAAATAAACATTTTATTCAAACAATATTTCTAACCTAATAAAAATTACAACATATAAAAAATCACAAAAAAAACCGTTTAAAGAAAATAATAACTACATAAAATAACTGTTTAAGGAAAAGAATAACTATAAGAAATCAACAACAAAAATCAAACTGTTAATTATTGCAAATTCATAACAAACTATTCCAAATGTAAACAATGAGAAGTCGAGCATATGTTGTAACTCATTCACATATTGATTTCACAAAATATACAATCGTCAACTAAGGAACTACAAAAGACACTGGATTATGGAATATATTTGTAACTCAACGATTCATTTCACTATTTCACACAAGATACTTTGTAAATAACAATGAACTATTGAAATATTCAACGCTCTATATAACTAATGAGTTAATTAAAAAAACGGAAACTGTTTTTGAGTGATATTGGATAGACAACTTGCGGCAAATGGCGAAGTGACCAACAAGCGATGAAGGCCGAGTCGCCGATGGGAACATTGGCAATGCTTCTTTTATTTGGGTTGTAATCGTTCTTCAGATTAAGACTAGAACCTAGTTAATCCAATGTTCAGTAGGATTCTAGTTGAAGGGGTAAACTTTTTGTTGGACCATGTAATATCTTGATTTTTAAGTCAAATAATTTAGATTGCACTTGTATATATTATATGGGATTTCGAATAACGTTCTTGTTGTAATGCTTCTGAACATTGATGTTAATCACTTGGAATCGTATTTGGGGCTTGGAATCGATACTAAACCACTAGCCGCTATCATCTACGACAAAACAATGGTGCGATGCCAATTTAAGGTTATTGGGTGTAGAGATGGTATGGTGAGTGTAGAATTCAACAACTAGGTGAAAGGCATATCGTTCATTTAACATGGATTTAACTAAGAATGTTAATGTTAGTTAGTATAAGTGGCGTAATTTGTAACAAACAGATTACATTAAGGATGTCTAGCATCACTAGTAAAATTTAAGGATTCGGCATGCAATAAGGTGTATACATAAAAGACGAAATCTGTAATTTACTATATATTATATCTATTCTTATTAGATTTATATAAGTTAAATGAATAATAATAACTACTTCTAACAAACAAGTACACATTATCTATTTTCTATAACACCAATGTTTTTACTTAAAAGAATAAAAAGGAAGTTTTAACAAAGGGATGAGTTTATGAATTTAAAAGCTCATGTCTAATAATATGGAAAAGCCCACAAACTGCAAAGTGGTAAATACAGAATATTAAGACCATTTCCAAGAACCCCATTAATTAAATAATCTAATGCGACGCCCTTGCTACTCAAATCTTCATGGATATGCGTAATTTGCTTCCACGGACCCGGGTTCGAGAGGAGCCTAGGAACAAAAGACCAAGCTCTTGACCCGTTATGAATAACCCAAATAACTTTCCTCCAAAGAGCCCCTTGTTCCGTCTTGAACCTCCACCACCACTTAGCTAAAAGAGCGAGATTTGTATCTTGAAGTAAACCGAAACCCATCCCGCCTTTCTCCACCGGGAGGATGACTTTAGACCAAGCCATCCAACTCATTTTATCTTGAAACTCACAACCCCCCCCCCCCAAAAAAAAAAAAAACCCGTCTTAACCTTTCAAGCATTCTGAAGACTTGAACGGGAGCCCGGAATAAAGAGAAATATTAGATGGGGAGAGAGTTTAGAACTGACTTCAATAGGGTTATTCTACCCCCCACCGAAAGTTGCCTCACCTTCCAAATGGAAAGCCTAGAATTTCTGGGCTACGTTTTGGGGACTCTTGGATCTCTGATCCTGCTATTCTTAAAGATAAAGTGACAGGGTACTTTTCACAAAAGTTTAACGAGCCAATTCATCATTGTTTGTCTCTTGTTTGCTTGCTACAAACGGTCCTTTCCGCTTCAGAAGGAAATCGGCTTATTGACCCGTTTAGTCTTACTGAAATTGAGCAGGTCGTATGGGGTTGTGCGGGTGATCGGGCCCCCGGGCCCGATGGCTTTAATTTTAATTTCGTGAAGCGGTTTTGGGATGTATTGAAAATGGATTTCTTTAACTTATTTAACGAATTCCATGCAAGGGAATGTATTTCAGAAGGGGCCTTTTTGTCTTTTATTGCTCTATCCCTAAGGTTAAAGATCCGATTTGGGTCTCGGACTTTAGGCCGATAAGTCTTGTGGGGTGCATTAGTAAAGTCCTTTCGAAGGTCCTCGCTAATTGGTTAAATGGAGTGATTGGGGCGCTAGTGTCGGAGGAACCAATGGCTTTCTTATCTAACTGAAACATTGTCGACGACCCTTTGATGATAAATGAAGTCATTGCGTGGATGAAACTGTCACACCCCAATTTCCTGGTGGGCCCGGATAGGTATAATCGTGATGGTTGGATAACAGTTATCACAATATAATAATATGCAGCGGAAGTATTGGAGTAAAATATTAAATTCAATAAAGCTTGAATATACTCAATGTATTACAAGCGTTCAGTACAAGCCCACATGCAGGATCTAATAAACAGAGCTTTAGACATCATAGGCCTTAAGCATCAGGAGTTGCAAATTTCTTAGCCTTCATTCTAGCCAACCCGGATTCCCAGCCTATAATAAGGTTCAGTACCTGCGGTAAAATCTTTTGAAAATACGTCAGCTTTCGCTGGTAAATACAATTAACTTACTCTTTGGAAAACAGTGATTCGAAAAGAGTTTTATACATAAGGAAAACCCGTAGGTGATCTTTTAAATATTTCTTGGGATTTATTCTTGTTACTAGATTTACATACTTGTCATACAATCGGGAACCAGAGATCAGAGCCAGTCATTTAATATGATTAAGGTACTCACCAAAGTTGAATAAAACACGTCTTACAGTCGGTATGCCTACCAATGCACGCTATTCCGTACGGACATATCAGTATATGAGTTTGGACGTCCGGACACGGTACCATTAACCCCAATCGTTTCAGTTATCAAGTAAAACGGAATAAACCGGATTCTTACGTTCATGCGCAACATAGACGGCCCATTTATGTAATACTCGCTCCAAGTGGCTTAATAGCCATCCCAAGTTTAAAAACCAAAAAAAGTTAAGAATATTTACCTTTTTGCTAGCTTCCAATCCATAAGATTATAATTTAGCAAAAAGCCGCAAGTCTAAGTATTATTGACCCATGTCCGATTATAGGGGGTACTATAGTCTGGAATGAACATATTTATTAACTGTTAGAATGTATACGGGTCAAAGGTTAGTCCTTTTAGATATGACCCGTTACTTAAGAATAGGTGCGCTAGATTAAGCGTAAATCGAATAGAACGTGGTTTATACCTATCCGAGTGCAATGACTCATTGGATAAAGGTTATTTAACCAAGCATTTTGATTTGGAAAGGTTTTGACCCATTTCGGTAAACTTTACGTAAAATGGTTACGTAAGCTTAACCGTACGCATATAAAGCAATACCGGGTAACCGGATGAGTTATGAACAAGTTCTATATGCTAATATACTTTAAATAAGTTGTAACATTAGGAGGTTATCAACTTATATGACCATTACAGTTTTAAAATCAAAATATGCCTCATAAGGGCATTTTAGTCATTAAGCGACATAATATAAGAACTTGCGTATAAACTGATATTATGAACATGTTTATTTTATAAAATTACTTTATTTATGATATAATATCAGTAAGTAATCAAACTGTATGGGTCTTATACTTTAAGACCAAACTATGCACCGTAGGGGCATTTTGGTCATTACATACATAGTTTGAGAACTTATTTAAAAATCCAGGTTTTGATCAAGTACCTACTGTGAAAACATTTTAAATATGTTATAAAATCAGTAGATAATAAGTTTTGATAGATAGTTATGGTTTAAAACCATACTATGCGCCAAAAGGGCGTTTTAGCCATTAAATGACGTAATTTACGATCTGTAATCAAAACTCAGGTTATGATCAGTTTTATAAGATCAAATATGTTAATTGCATTAACATATCAGTAGGTAAATCATTTGCAAGTTCGTTGTTGAGTAAAACATTGTTTTATGCAAAAAGGGCATTTTGGCCAAAATTGGGCATATTATAGAAACTTGTATAAAAACTCAGAATTACGATTATGATTGTAACATTTGCATAAATCGGGTTTCGAAAGCCTGCCCCAGATTATCAATCAAAGTGTATTTATTCTTGTCGTTCGGTTATTTTTTTTATTGTAATAATATTTAATGTTAAAATAATCTTAATGAAATAATATAATCAATTAAATAATAAATATATATTCTTAATAGATAATTAAAAAAAACATAATAAAAGTAATTAAGAAGAATACATGAACCGGGAATCGAACCGGGGCGCCTGGTTACATACACGCAACAAACACCATTACACTTCACACACTAGATGTGCATATGTTAGAATTTAAAACTTATATTCTGAATCCGAGTGAAAACCTGCAACTAACTGGATCCGACATCACGCACCTTTCCTATCTTATTTGAAACCTCCGACAGCTAGCTCGGGATGTATTTTTGGCAAAACTCAATTAGCTCGGCTGTCATCCTTCTGGCTAATTTTCCAATCATCGAATAATGTTAACAAAATCAAGCGAAGTCGAAACCTCCTGCCACACCCTATAAATACTAGTCGAACTCTCACAATCAACTCGCTCATTCTGCTCGCATTGTTCCTCTGCTCACCACCCCCCCTGTTCGCCGGAAAAACACAGTCAGTCGCCGGAATTCAACCGCCGGAAATCGTGATCCTCCACTTCTGTTCTACGGTAGACTCCTGCCCTTTCCTTTGAATATTATTTAATTAACATAATGTACAGATGGTTAATAGAAGAACAGAAGTGAAACAGATTAAATCGGGCGGGTATAAGGGTTAGTTCAAATTCGAAATGAAGAAGACGAAGTGGGGTGAAATGTTTTATATAATTAAAACGGCTGTTTTAAACAGGTTAGACACACAGTCCAACGGTGGACTGTGTGCAATATATAGCGTAATCCCGAGTTCGAGTCCACGCCCTCTCACCGGCCTACATTTTAAAACCCTTCTTAAATTCACCTTTTCTGTGTAAACTTGTTTAGTATATAAGTATAATTAAAATGCATGTATAGCCGGGTTAGACACCCAGCCCAGTTGGTTGGGCTGGGTGCATCACACCGTCAAGGTCTCGGGTTTGAGCACTTTGGCACGCACCGGTCGGATTACTGAAACCTTTTTGTAAATTTAATTAAATTAGAAATAATTTAAAGTGTGTATAAATATAATTAAAATCCAGAATATGTCGGGTTAGACACGTAGCTCAGTTGGAAGAGCTGCGTGCACGTGAACGTGAGGTCCCGGGTTCGACTCTATACACGCGCATACCAACCCCCTTCCCCCAGCGACCCGGTCTGACAGTCAGCCTGTCAGACAGACAAATTTTTTTTTATTTTTATTATTTAATTTAATTATTTATTTATTTTATAGTTATATTAAAAGAAAAGCTTATTAAAAATACCTAAAATACAAAGGTTTAAAATATTAATAAAAATCA
>CAMTDV010000811.1:0-14179 GCA_947069175.1 Scalesia atractyloides | reverse complement strand
TATAATTCTTTAAAACTGAACAATGCATAAATAGAAAAGATAAATTCCTTTTATATCCAATAAAATAAGATGGGCAAGATCTAATAGGATTAATTAACCTCGGTTGAAAAAATATAAGAATAAAAAAGAGATTTGAGATATTTAATTGAATTATTTATGATAAAGTTTTCTTTTTTAGATAAGAATTTCTTTAGACAAATCGTTTTTAAATGAGTAAATATTTCTTTTTAATTTTATTTATTATTTCTTTTCATTAGAAATCTTAGAAAATACAAATTCTTCTTTGATACAAATGATCTTCTGAAAAAGTTCAATTAAGTTCATTAAAATTATATTTTCCTTGGATTGATAGTAAGTTGTTGCGACGGTAAATACTTTACGATGATAACGATTGAAAATGAATATTTTCAGTTTACGTTGTATATTTGAAACTTAGTCTGAATATTGTTAGATTTGCTGAAATAGATCTTCAAAAAGTGTTTTTTACACAACAAGGAAATTTATTAAATTTTTGATCTTTAAAATTAGAATTGTCATAAACCATGAATTTGTACTGCCCTTACAATCAAACGGAATTTTTACAATTAACCAATGGTTCCATTGATATTTAGTGAATTGTTTTTATAATGATGAACCAATGAACTTTGAATAAGATTTGGGTTAGTTAATTGTATATCTAATATAATTGAAGACTAGATGACTGTTTATAATTTCTGATTTCTATTTGAATGGTATCATTGTATCTATGACAATGGTAAATATGATGATTTCAGCTTGTTTTTGAATCTAATGAATAATAGTTATTTAGATGAACAGAGCGAATAACCTTGATCTTGAACTTAATATAATGCAGATCACGCTATGGAGAGGATTTTCACTAATTTGAACAAAGAAAGAAGAAAAAAAAAAAAAAATTATCACTCATCCGACTAGTTCCGGTTCGAATCGGCAACCCATTGCAAGTTAATTCTATTAGATGTTATATTTTGAATTCTATTTCTATATATTATAGTTAAGAATTTTTGCAAACCGTTTTTCTTACAAAATGAAATTCCCAATAGTGTTGTTGCACCGCTATAGTCATGTTATACTGAAAAACAAGCCTTGGTTCATTTAAATCGTGCCTTGGATCCCTATTAAAAAACCAAATTACATACTGAATTAAGAAGGAAGCGAAACTTGGTCTTCTTAATGATATACCCTCTTACTGGATGTTTGGCGTTTATGATCCCTATTTTACGAACCTTTTTATTATCCTTCATGCTGTCCATACTATGATTCGGTGTTTATTCACTTTACGAAACATATCATTTCCGTGCATTTCCTACTTCTGCACTATCGGTTGCACTTACCAATATGAAGCACATCCGTTGATAATGTTATACAATTGTCCTTATGAACTATTGTTCTACACTTCTACTTGGTTAGCTTGTTACATGTCGAGTGAGCTTATTCTCTATCCCTTATTCTTTATATTACTCTGTTCGCATTTTTCTACACCAATTCAAGAGTTTCTGATGTAGCTTGATTCTGGTATTTCATTTGAGTATCCGCTCCACATTTATGACCATTACATGTAGGGTAGCTGTGTATTGGTCCATTTATTATTGTTCTTGGTAACCTCTTTATCGAACCAAAATGTTCAATAATAAATGTAAAAGAATTAATCGAGCGTAGTTATTTTATTACTTATATCTATTTCAACACTTTTCTTATTCTTCCTAGCCTGCTTTAGTAGTATTTGTAAGACAGGTTAACCAGTAATTTAACCACATATTGAAGAAGGCGAACATGTATCATTAACGTCTGGTATGAATTTCGAACAAGCTATTTCTTAATACATGAGTCATCACAATGAAGTTTGTCTGATTATAGGATTTTACTAAAAAAGCAATCCCTTTGTTTTATAAGAGATCTCAATCCTTTTTTATTGACTATTGCTTTAGTTTCGTTTACACTTAAATTAGAATCTTTAGTTGGTGATTTTGAGTTAATTGATCATTTTATAAAGGATTTACATAATTATATTTCAATCTTTTATAGTTAATCTTTCAATTTAAATTAATCAATTATTAAAAAAATTGTTTATTATTCTTTTATTATCATAATCATAAATTTCATTTTATGGAAAGATATAAATACATCTAATAGAAGATAGTATCAATTTTTTAAACAACATTGAGCAATCCCTCTTCCATTTATGATTTCTTTTAAATTTGTGAGATTTTTTTTAGAAATCTTTCAAAGATATTGTAGAACTTCAAGTCCCATTTTGTAAAAGAAATTCTTCTTCCTAACGCTACGAAGTCATACATATATCTTCTATTTCCCGAAACTGACAAAACAAAGTAAGATTTTGTAGATTGGCCCCCCACAACAAAGAGAACTTGGACAATAAATAAACTACTATAGTGGGCTTAACAACTCTTTCTGCCAAATTATCTGTCCAACAATTCCATGTCATTTGATAGTATGAGGAAACAACTGCTCCCAAGGTTTTTAAGCATCGAATTTCCAATGTTTCTGACTAATTATTGCCACCAGTTTCATTTGATTTATGTATTGCATCAGGATTCGATTATGGATTCCGTTATAAAAACCAATAAGAGGATTCCGAACACGTTTCTTCGATTTTTATTCATAAGAATTTGTTATTGTATAAGTTCAATAATAGAATCATATTGATTCCTATGTATGATCTTCTCTTATTTGATCCTTTGCTTATTCCATTCATGAATTGACGATGATCTATTCAATTAGAAATTCATCAAAGTACAAATCTCTTTATTTACCTATGGGATCTTATTCCTGGTTTTCGAATCAGCTTACGACAATATTATACTCTACTTTAAGAAGTGGCTCGTTTGTTGTTGCTAGCAATTCACAATATTTTTAGGTTTTGCTCATTGCCAAAATCATTCCGCAGGAGATCGGACTTTTTTGTTAATGAATACTTCAGGATAAAATTAGTTTGAACCATTTCTTCTTTAAATAAATAGGAAATAAAAAGGCCATTAAAACTCAAAAATGTCGTTTTCCATTCATACCGGAGTTGAAATTCCATTCACAAATGTTTTGATCCAACATAGGAATCATTGAAAGGAATTTTTGATACACAGATCCGTCGGTTATTGAAAGAGAAAAAAACAATTGTGCGTCTTAGAAAATCATTTTGTGATAACCTCAGTATCCAATAATCAACTAATTGGATTTAATCTACAATGGATCGAACACACTTGCAACGGTCTTCTGTTAGAATCGAAACAGACTGTTCCAAATGTTCCTGGAAACAAATTTATTGCTCAGTGGTACCATTTTATTCATATGGATCATTGGATCAGATTACTCACCATGGATTTGAATGACAATAACTCATAATCAGAGATTCGAACCACTTCTCTCTATTCTACTTTTTCAATTTCATTTAAATGTATGGCTTGATTAGTAATCCTTACACCCTCAAATCTGCAAGCTTTCGCTATGATTCAGAGTGATCCTTTCTATATGATCTTTATTTAATTCATATCAAGTGGATAAGGAATTATTCCAATCAAAGAAACTCTACTGTTTCGATCATTCTCTGCTATGTACTTGCATTCATGCGAATGACTAGATTCGGATATTCACATATATGATCGAGGAGCATCTTATTTTCCCCGAATTAGAATACCATTTAGTTTCAATTCCTCAACATCAATGGAATAACCTCTCTTCTCTGTAAAAAGAAGCGCTTCCGTTCTCTTTAAACAAATTTTGTCTCAATCCTATAACTCTAGAGTCATAATTTATATAGGAATACCACTCAATCATTGCTTGACCAACCATTAGGATTCATTTATGTAATCTATCTAAAGACTCCAATTGGTATTGATGATTAGATTACAATCTGACCAATTGTTAAATCTATTTAACATGAGTTCAAATCGGTCTTAAAGGTAGGCATTTCCCATTAGGATTCGGTCCGAATCAATGGACTCCAATTAACCCTAAAATGTAAAATTTTTTTACATAAATGATAAGCATTGTGATACTTCCATTCGGTTATTCTATTCGATTACCATATATGCCTTTTCATCGTGAAAATATTTTAGTTATAGACGTTATTACCTATCCCTGCGTAATATCACGATTCCTTTACATTTTCCATGCTGACAAAAGATTTTGTTTTTACTTCGGTACAATCTTGATCGGTAAGTTGATTGCATGTATTGAATTTCGAACCAGTATTTCTTCTAAGAGTGAAAGAATAACGGATTGCGAATTCCAAGAATTTCGATTTCTTCCGGAAGATGGATCCAATTCTTGCCTCTCCGTTCGTAATGCGGACTTGTTTACAGAACAAGAAATTCACAATACTTTGATTTAATAGTTGACCCTGCCTTGATTGTTTGAATAAACCTTCCATTCAATTGTATTTTTTACGAACTGACATAAAAATACTGTTTTCATAATTCGATTTATGGCCCGAATTCAAGTCTCATAAGTCTACTTTTCTCATAAGACGATAAAAAATTCCCAACTCAGTCCTTCGTGGATCGGATCACCCTATAAATACAAAGAAATCAGAGTATTTCGAATTACTTTTGAATAATTACCCAATTCCAGCGAGGTTTATTAGAATTTCAATACTAGATGCTCTTTATTGTCAGCCTCATACGGTAACCATTGATTCAGCAATACATTTTCATTATTGAGACAAAGAATCTTTTGGATTCAGGAAAGATACCCCATAGATTTTTTCTTTTAGGAAGACAGAATGCAAACCAATGATTTGAATTGGAAAGACCAACGGATCTTCATAGTTTTTTGGACCAAGCAATTCTCATGGTATTAGACCTATCAATGAGATTTTTTCTTTACTTATTTCGACTTGTTATCGATATTAGGACCGCCAGAATGTATTCTTGATTTTTAATGAATCCTAAATATTACCACTCTCCATTCCATAATGAGAAGGTATCGTGTAAGGAAATGAAAGTTCCAACCTAATTGTACATGAAACATAGTAACGCACTCAAAGTATATTATAAAACATTTTCGGAATTCAAACAGCGATTGGTTTAAAAATATAGGCTCTGGATCTAAAACTATCCTATATGAAAACACATAAATACTTAATTTTAAGGAAAAAGTAGGCATAGAATCGTTTTATAAGTTACTGTACCAGTATCATTCGTTTTCATCGTCGATAAATCCTTTTTACTGTATAGACCTATGACATTTATGCCCCGGTAAAGATTCCTTTCATTTAACGACCTTTCAAATGATGCTTCCAAGATCAATATTACTATTGCATTTCACTTGACTTCATACGTTATTGCTGTCGCTCGGTAAAGGTTTTTGTTAAAATATTATGCCAATGCATAAGTATTTTGATAAGTTCTTTCATTCTAAGAGTGATCAAATAATCCGTTTGATCTTTAATGATTCAAACGTCATGAAAGCATTGTCATGTCCCATAATGGTCCCATTCTTCACCTTTCATGAAATCGATGACTATTCATGCGATTAACCTTGACACCAAAGAAAAGTTTCGACCAATTGCTTTATTTTCTGTCCTAGTAGACCTGATTCACATTAAAATTATGATTTTCCCAATAACCACGAATACTTTTGTCTGTAATTACTGCATACCTGATTCCTCCATAAATCGATTTGATTTCCCTATGAGTTCTAGTCTCAATAAGACAAACTATTCTTACTGTTCAAATATGATATGAATATACACATCAATTCTTATGTATGGATAAATGAGATTTCATTTGATACAGAGCTAATTCCAATAGACTTATTGGAGGGTCCCTATTGGCGTGCATCCAGTAGAATTGAACCTACGAATTCGCCAATTATAGTTGGTGCTATTAACCATTCAGCCATGGATGCTTAGCGGTCATAGTGTTTTCGTTCGAATAGGAGTTTTCGGAAGAGACATTATTTAGATTCGCGTTTGAAACCTTATTGTTTTAAAATGAAATATTTATATTTATGTATAATATTATTGTTAAAGAGATCAAATCATGTTTGATGGTTCCTATTCGAATAGTTGAGTTTTGAAAATCAATCCGAGTTTTAATTTACAAGATCTTTCGACGTCTCACCGAACCATAGTTCAGATCTAATTTTATTATTGACAAACTTGAATCTTCAGGAAAAACTCAAGATTTTTCTTTAAAGAAATGTAGTAATCAATCAACTATTGATCAGGAGAATCATTTAATGTACTTAGGCCATGAATTCAAGGTTATTTTAGAATTACACAGATATTTCTTGAGACAATCAAATTGTAAACATTCTTAGGACTCTACCCAAATTCAATTCACGGATCTTTATTAATTTTTTTCACAAACTCTTTTGAAATTTTGATCGAATTATCGCATTCGAGCTCCAAATTTAGATAATGCTATGGATATAATCGGTGTAAAACTCCATTGAATTGCGATTGTTCTATGGAATAAAAATTGGAATTTGATTTCTCAATTACTTCTTCAATATCTAAATTTGGCCAGAATGATAATTGATGATCCTTAGTTCTTCCGTTATTGAACTAAAGATTTCCATTTAAGATAATTGCTTAGTTGAAAGTTCTTTCTGAATCGAATGTCTTGATTTGACCCGCTAAGACTGGAAAATGGTTGCCCAAACTATGTTGCGAATTCGTGAGGTAATTCAAGGCGATACCAATTGACCACTCAATAACGTCTTGGAATTAGCTCTATTAATCAAATAAAATCTATTCTTGATATTATAAGAATTGATGTGGTATCTGCAATGAATTTGGAACGTTAGAAGTATATTCTATTGAGGACGAATAATAGGGATCAATTGAATTTGGAGAATTCAGGTATGCTTTATTTACAGACAAATTTCGGTTTTGGGGTAAAATAATACTTCTAATGTGGAGTTTTTTAACAGACAGAATAAGCATTGGGATTCAACAATTATTGGTGTCCCGGTATCCGAGTAAAATCCCGCTATTCGGGAAACGTGAAGAATGGGATCCAATTATGTCGGAAAATGAAATTACTGCGTATGATCATTAGCTCCACGGTTATTTATTCCACTTAGAAAAAAGAACTTGAATCAAATAGTAATACGCACTGGCGATCAAAATTTAGAACAAAATTTCCTTTTTCACGCAATGGAACGTAGAATGTTCAATTAAAAATACATACATAATATGTCTATGGACAGCTCATTGTGGTAAAGGTGTAATGCCGAGGAATCATTACCTGGGCATAGGGGAGGTTCAATAAGGTCTATACCGTAAAATAGATTTTGACGACGAAATGCTTTTTATCTTGACGATTAAATTATCTGTAACCATAATACGACCCGAGATCGAAATTGAAATAACAAATTTTTTATACATGGAATGTGAGAAGAGATATATATATACTATCAAAAGGGCTTAATTACCTATAATGTTCGGATTAGAATGTTCCAGGAAACGAGGAATGCCCATTTCATTCGGTTTGAACCTATTTGATTTTTCTTATCATGGAAAGGTAATCATTATACGATGAACAGAAATGATCACAGAAGCCAATTTTGTACCTACAGATAGACCCGATAATGGGTATAGAGATGTTCAATTGATTTTGATTATCACTTAGTTCCTCATTAAATTATGGATCACAGATATTGTATTATGTGGCATTCTAAATTGTTTACAAGCACTTACAGAGACCGGAACAAGTCCGTCTCTCGAAGATTGAAGACGCAATATTCACATTGTCATTTGAGCAATGGGCAATGAAGCTAAGTATGGTAATTCATACATTCCCAGGGAAAAATAAGTGTTCTAAGTACCTTTTAAGTGGAATATCATCGTATTATAGATCATTCGGTCTAATGCTAATGATGAACATAAGCCGTATGGAAGGAAACCAGGATGTAGAAGATATAACATGAGGATGTTCGGATTTTTGATTTCTTATATCACCATGGGTCTTATTATCCTATAGTAAGATCCAATTGTCAGATATCAACTCTACATCAGAAGCTATTGTTTTGGAAGAAGCTTACGTTTGGGAAGGGGTTTGATTGATAAACAAAGAATCTATTAACCGGATCTGCTTAGGACGGATACATACTAAACCACTTGGAATGTGGCAATTAGCTTTAGCACGGGTGCTGTAGCGAAACGATGCAAAAGAAGGGAAATCGGCCACATTAAATACCTTCTGGGGAGGTCCGTTGATATCCAAAAACTGCTAGCAACAGTCGGACAAGTGGGAATGTTGGGGGAACCAGAAAAATTTGGTAGGGCCGGATCTAGGTTGGCTAGGTAAGCGCCCTGTAGTAAAGGGGAATTTTATGAACCTGTAGACCATCCCATGGGGGTGGTTTAGATTCGGATGTAATATGTTCCGAAGGATGAATCCGATATGGACAGTTCCAACAAGATTTCATTCTTGACAAAATCCATTTTTTTGATTTATTTCATCTATTCCATGACCGGAACAGGGAGGATACACGTTACTACCACGATTTTGAATAGAAGAATATTTCAAGAAATGGCAGATTTATTCACTCTAATATAACCAGCCGGAATCTGGTAGTAAAATAGATTTCCTTTTCTATGATTCCTATGGAATTGGATCCAAAACGATTCAATGGCTAATAACTCAGTTTAGATTGAAGGAAAGCCTATCATAAAAATTTTATGGCTTGAGTATTTTATTATTGAAAAAAAATTTTTACCTCGAACGGTCATCCGGCAAACAATGGGTCAGTTTCTTAGAATGATTTGAATGCAAATCAAATAATAGTTTAGGATTTCTGAACAATTTACTCAAGTCAAATACAATATTGATTGATACGAAATCAGTTAAATCAACATAACCAAGTGTTCATAAGAAAGTATTGAAGATCATTTTTAATGAATAATCCGATCGCATTTTGATATGAATCAAAGGGACTAACCTATAAGATAAGATACTCTGAATACACTTACATCTAATAGATATCTTAGACAACCTATGGAATTTTGAATTTAAACAAGTCTCAAGAGAGGTTCGATCCTCTTATTTTTGTATCAACTTCGGAATGGGTCGTGCATTATAGATACAATGCTAGGGCAATAATTCCAAAATGGGAACATTCGTTTGAGATAAATGGGGGTCAGTATTACATTCGATAATCCTATTCATTATGGCTGAGGTAGAAAGTTTGTCTAGCACTTGGTTTGTTTTGCCAATTATCTTGTTTGGCTACTCTTCTTTCTTGTATGCGCTTTCGGGAATATCCGATTAAGTCCGAATCTGATCATCAATGAGGTCGAAGGGAGCCACATTTTTAGAACAAAGCTTCAAACGTTGGTTTATTGACCTTCTTATGATGAAATGGATTATATGTAATTCTTTTGTCAGGAAGAAAATAATACAATTTTTTCAGTATTACAAAAGAATGAGCATAATAATAATCGCCAAATCTTTTTTTGCGATTCATTTCAATATATTCAATCAATCTTGTAATCCCAGAAACATCATAAGTCATTGGCAGCTTTTATGAAGAAACAACTGTGTTTCAATAACTCATTACCATTGTACATAAAGATCCCTTTTATTGATACCTGATTTTTCATAATAACTGTAATTTCTAATTTTATGAATAATAAGTACTAAAAACAAAATTGTCATTTACATTTGATTGAATCTAATTGTAAAAAAAATTCTAAAAGATATGCTTATTGATAAAAAACCTTTATTATAGAATACATTTAAAAATCACAAATGAACAAATAAAAAGTACTTTTATTTTCCAATTTATGGTACTATGAAGCAATATACTTTAAAAATATTTTTATTCCTCTTTAACCAGTTGTAGAGTATTACCTTTTTAGTTAAAACTCTAACAATGGACAAATTTATCATTTTGATGTTATAGAATAGTTAGGAACTTTGAGATTAGTTCATGAAATTCGATTCAGAAGGAGAGTTGTAGTACCAATGTTAATAAACGGCTTTATCACACTATTGGTTGAAAATTGAATCCATTTAGGTGAAAGCCAGTCTGATCTAAAGCATGGTAACACAGGCAATATAGAAGATGTAAGAGAGAGTTTTTAAACTACATTTGGAAATTAATCTGTAAAATACATAGGCTACGATTATAAGTTTTTCTTTTGACCGAATCTGTACCTTATTTGTCAGATCATTCAGAATTTGTTTCCTATCAAATAGAGGACAAGGAATCATCATAATTTCCCTCTAGACTTAGCTGCTATTGAAGCTCCATCTACAAAGGATAAGACTTGGTCTGAATGTATAGGAATTTTTTGAACTAAAAAAGGAGCAATAACGCCCTCTTGTTTTATCAAGAGGGAAGCTATTGCTCTTTTTTTATTTAGACTATTTGCCTTACATAGTTTCTCTTAAACTGAAAAATACAATAACTTTTATAGTTTAGGTTCGATTTGTTTAGTTTTTATTTGATTCTTTATTTTTTTTAGTTCCTAGATCATACGTTTTTTTATCCTAATACTTTATGAAATTTTACAATTTAAATCAATCGGAAATTTAGAAAAAATCATTTTTAAATATAAACTTTAATTATTCGTCGATTAAAATATTGATATGGTGAGAGAAGATGTAGCCTGTCTTTTGCATTGCTCTTTTTTGTATGTAACTGGAACATATGATCCTATTTGTTTAGGTTCGGGATTACCAAGGATCAAGGCGATTTGAAAATATGAGGTTCAATCCCGTCCCAGTTTTTAGAATATAGTCTTTTTCTATTTGTAAAAAATTGAAACCCTTTTATGATGATCAAAAGCCAATCGAAATTCTTATATGGAGAACAATTCCACTTTTTTTTCAAAAGAAACAAAGAAATTATATTTCCATACTAAAACGCGAGAATCCTTGATAACACGATTCCTTTTTACAATGTTTCCACATCCCCAAGTTGGTTAATCCCGTAACATCCTTACATAAATATGAATCTTCTCATTTTTATTAAGAAATAACTTCGATTCTAATAACAACATTCATTCGTTTCTATTTGTTGAAAAAATTCCAACTTATATAATGTTGGAAAAGCACGTATCAATAATTATGATTTTAGTAGGAAACAATCCTCAATATCTTGTTCATTCCAACAAAAATATTATTCTTTGTGCTCGTAAAAAAAAACATGCTTTTTGGGGGATAGTAGATACTATTTCAGCAATCGAGCCCACAGTAATCTAACATATTCATACCTAAAAGGCTTATTCCAACAAAGTGGTGACTGAAACGTATAACTTGTACAAATCTTTCCATTTTCCAATTCGATCTAATCCATTCGTTCGTAGAGCTATTTACTCGATACGCAGACATTTCTGAACACCTCTAACCAGAGGACAAATGTAACCAATTTTGAAAGAACTTATTGAATCAACCTCTTCAGATCATGAATCTACTTATAGAATTTCACGAAGGGAATCGTAACTTGTATACAGATCATTCAAGTTTCAATTCAAACATGGGTTTGATTCACATCCATGTTCATATAGGAGCGAAATACTTTACCATCCCGAAAAGAGAAAAAAGGAGTCCTTGATCAAAAGAAATGCGTTGAGAAAGGGCAGATGTATAAACTTTTCAACGAGATAGTGCTTATTAACTCTCTCAAAATGGAATCTATTCCAAACATTAGCTATGGTTCCTTACTTCGCAGGTACAGATCTAAAGTTTTTTATTTTAGATACTTTTTTTCAGACTATTGCCGATAACTAAGTAGCAGCCAAAAATTTGTATCCATTTTCATGATATTATGCATGGATCAGATATATCATGGCGAATTCTTCAGAAAAAATTCTGTCTTCCACAATGGAATCTGATAAGTGAGATTTTCGAGTAATGTTTCCATAATCTTCTTCTGTCGCGAAGAAATGATTCATCGAAATAATGAGTCCACCATTGATATCGACACATCTGACAAATGTCGGGAGTTCCTCTATGCAATCCTTTTCCTTCTTCTTGTTGCTGCATATCCGTTTGTACACATCTTCTCTTTGTTTCGGGCCTCTAGTGAGTTACAGGCAAGTTTGAAAAGGTCAAATCTTTGATGATTCCATCATCTATAATTTGAGTTTGCGAAAATTCTGGATAGGTATCCACATCTGAACCGAATTCTTTCTGGTTAAAGAATCTCTTTAGTTGCTCTGAAACAATTAGGAGATTCTCTAGGTGGCAACATGCAATTGGTGGTGGTCCGCTTATGGGGTAAAATCAATACGCTCTAAGAAGAAATATTTGAATATCAATCTCATCGATATCATCGATCTCATAAGTATCATACCAAATCCCATCAATCGAATCACTTTTTCGAGAAATACGAACATCTAAGTCATACAAGTAAAGAGATCTATTCATTGATAAGAAAAAGAAAAAACGTGAACGGGACTGGATTGATGATAAAATAGAATCCTGGTTGCAAACAGTGATTCGATTGATGATGAAAAAAGAGAATTCTTGGTTCAGTTCTCCACCTTAACGACAGAAAAAAGGATTGATCAAATTTATGAGTCTGACTCATAGTGATCATTTATCAAAGAATGACTCTGGTTATCAAATGATTGAACAACCGGACAATTTACTTACGAGACTTAGTTGACATTCATAAAAGTATCTAATGAATTATGAGTTTCAATACATCCTCTTTAGCAGAAAGACGGATTTCCTTGCTCATTATCAGACAATCACTTATTCACAAACTTCGTGTGGGGCAATAGTTTTCATTCCCATCTCATAGAAAACCCATTTCGCTCCGCTTGGCCTTATCTCTCTCTAGAAGTATTTTAGTGATAGTTTCTATAGGAACTGGAGATCTTATTTGTCAATACCTAGCGAAAAACTCCTATCTATCCTTTCATTAACGTATTCTGAACAAGTTCCTGATAACAAGTCCTCAAGGTTTGGATGATATGATATTGACGATCTTGATGCTAGTGCAAATCTTGAAGCTAGTGACGATCTAAATGCTAGGACGATTTGGGGCAGTACGAAAATCCTGAAAATGAGTTGGAACAGCTAACTAAAATGAATGCGCTAACTATGAATAGATGCCTGAAGATAAGACCGACTTTATATCACCCTTCATTCGAATTAGCAAAAGCAATTTTCTCCTTGCATAATATGGATTCCAAACATTCATGATCTGGATGTGAATGAGTCAAAATACTTCTCCCTAGGTCTAATTAGTGAACCTTCTCTCCAGGAAAAATGGAAACTCGAAATATTCTTGTTATTGCTTCGACTCATATTCCCCAAAAAGGAATCCCGCTCTAATATTTCCGAATAAATTAAAACTGCATAAGATACAAGGCTTCTTATTTCACAACAACGAAAGCACTTTTTCACTCTTTATAATACTAGGGGTTTCACTTGGAAAAGAAAATGTTCCATACCTAATGGATTCGGGTCCATAACCATGGTTCCAATGCACGAGATCTTAAAGCACTTACCACGAGGCCCATCGATTATATTACACAGAAGAAACCCAATTAAGATACTAAATACAATTAGTCCGCTATTCATAGACAAATTTGGATATTGGATCCCAGGTAAGATCGGTCCAGGATCATGGGATCCTTTCTATCAATAGGAAGGCTGTACACAAAATACTTTTAAGTAATTGCCCCATAATCCTAAAATCTATCATATGAAAAAGAAATAAATTTAACCCGAAGTATTTTTATTTGTATCAGTTTGGTATTCGAACTTGAAAACGAGCATGAAGAAATTAACGATACTTCTTTATCATTTGATTGTTCTGCCGGATCGGTCACTCAAGATCTATGGTCTCTACCGGACCCGAATAAAAAAATGGATCATCCTTATGGACTGTTGAAATATTCGGGTCTAGTCGTGGCTATTAGAAGAAGGTGCCTGGTGGATCCTAAACGGACATATAGTTTGATAAGGAATCGTAATGCTTCTTCGACCCAACCAAGACCTTGTGTGATGCAAAGGGACTGTTTGATCTGATACAAAGATTTTTATAAAGAGAATGGAGTTTTGAAGAGGGAAAAGGATTGCGACCGTGCATAGATAGAGTAGGATTTATCGATCACAAGTAGGGCTCTAGAATATGGCGCCTTGGGCTTTCTATTTATTGTATCGAAGCCCAATGAAATTGGGATTTCTATGCCATCATTTCGAATTGATCATTATTAAAAGAGGTTCTTCAAGAA
>CAMTDV010000810.1:0-11891 GCA_947069175.1 Scalesia atractyloides | reverse complement strand
CAGTGAAACCGTCAAATTCGGTCACGTCACATTTTTCTGGAACGGAAACCGTTCTGGGTATTTCAATGCAGAGTTGGAAGAGTATGTTGAAATTCCAAGTGATAGTGGAATTACTTTCAATGTTCAACCAAAAATGAAAGCTTTGGAGATTGGTGAGAAGGCCCGTGATGCCATCCTCAGTGGAAGATTTGACCAAGTAAATGCTATTTGATTTTTTTTCTTTTAGTCCGACCAATCTCTCTTTAATTCACAAAATGCTTATTTGACAATTAGATAATAAATTTCCTTACAAGTTTCACAAAATGTATTAAAAAATTATACTAAATAATTAAACTTTATGTCAAATCAGATGCTACGTGATACATGCATACATAAACTAAATGAAAAAGGTCATTCGGTGCTAAGATGGGTATTAAAATGGAACATGGTTGATAAAATCGAAAAAAAGTTTAAAGTTTGATTTCATTCGGTTTGCTCTAAAATAGATAGATCTATTACATTATTAAAAAACAGATAATAAAATATTCTCATAGCTATCTTATTCATTTACAGCTAACAAAGGTGTTTGATTTGAATATATAAAATGTGCTAAGCTGTTCCATGTGACTTTTAGGTACGTGTGAACATACCGAACGGTGATATGGTTGGGCATACAGGTGATGTCGAGGCTACTGTTGTGGCCTGCAAAGCGGCAGATGAAGCAGTTAAGGTAAAGTTATACAGTTCTTGAAATTTGTTAATCCATCTTATCATGCTACTAGCAGAGAAGGCAATTTCAACTTGTTAAAATAAATACGAATGGGTTGAATCGGGTTTTGTTTTATCTCTAATGATTCAAATGGGTGAAGCACTGAAATCAAACAGTTTAGCTGAAAAGGCTCAAATGGGTCGAATCTCACCCCAGTTGTATTATATGCATACGAGTTTTACTAAAATTGATGCATACTTTGGAGCAAATGTAAAAAAAAACCATTTTTTTTTGCTAAATTCACCCATAAGTTCCTTTACTTCAATTTTGCATGATTAAATCTCTAAATAATTTTGTAACTTTAAGGGTAAATTGCATTTTATGTCCTTTAAATTTTAGCAAAATTTCAGGCGTTGTTCTTTAACTAACGAAATTGCAGCGGATGCCTAGTATGTTCTAATTTCGTTATAGCAGTGTCCTTTCTCTCTAGAAAGATTACAAAAATTACAGTGGACATCCAGTTTTGACTGCATTTTTGTTGGTTACAGATGATTCTTGATGCAGTAGAACAAGTGGGTGGAATATATGTGGTTACTGCTGATCATGGTAATGCGGAAGACATGGTTAAAAGAAATAAAAAGGGTGAGCCTCTTCTCAAGGATGGTGAGGTTCAGATCCTAACGTCTCACACTCTTCAGCCGGTACGCAAAAACAATTACTTTTTCTTAATTTTATTATTCCCTCTTTTCATTTTTAAAGAAGATACGATGCTAGTGGTAATGTGGTAAATTATGTTTTTATCTGTATGTAACAATATGAAAACTTATGACAAGTGTCCAAAGCTTCAATATTTATACCGGAGGTCCCTTTCACTGTTTCGTTATGGTTTTGGTCCCTCTAGTGAATGAATGACTGTAGAAAGGCGTTACTAATATTTAAGAATAACCAGAAAAATATCACATGCTAGGCATGTGACATGGTTTAAACTACAGCAGTCATCCTAAATCCTAACAGCATACACTCGAGGGACCAACAAGATGACAAAAAGTAAAAGCAGGGACCTCCATTGTATTATTGAAGTTTAGGGATGGTTTCTGTAAGCTTTTGCATACCACAAGGATGAAAAATGTAATCTACTCTAAAACAAGACGATGATTCACGTATCATTATAAAATGCGAAATTATCTTGTGTACCTACTTTATGTTCGCGTATCATTATAAAATGCTTTTGAATGCTAAACACGATGCATGGTTTTTCGTTTATACGTGATTTTTATGATGATACACGAGTGTAAGGTAGATACACGAGACTTTTAGCATATCACACGGCTATAGTGGAGAAATCTTGTACGACATGGACAGTGTAACGTGAAAAATACGAAAAATAAAATTCTATAAACAACAATTTTTTGAATCAGGTGCCAATCGCAATTGGCGGGCCCGGGTTAGCAGCGGGTGTGAAATTCCGCAAGGACGTGCCAAGTGGCGGGCTAGCAAACGTAGCAGCAACCGTGATGAATCTGCATGGGTTTGTTGCTCCTGACGATTATGAGACAACTCTTATTGAAGTTGTTGATTGATTATAAGTATGAAGAAAGGTGGTTTTGATTTTTGTTTGACCCAATAATTTGACGGAAATAGTAAACATTGACTATGCTTTGTTACATATTTCTCGAAACATTTGTTTGGGTTTTAGTTGCCTTTATGTTTGAGCCAAACTCGTGGTTGTAAAATGAATGGTTGATATAAATTTGAAAACACAAGCACACACGTAGCACTAGAGGCCGATTAACCTTTACGAACATGGGTGTTTGACGTTGTGTTTTCTTGTAATGCGTGAGCAAGACGGGGCCTAGAACGCGAACACATCCTCCCGCAAAACTCAAAAGCATCATGTTGCTCTTCAGTGATGAACGCTAAAACATCCAAAATAACTCTTCAGTGATAAATGCTAAAAACATAAAAAATAATGTCCTGTCATCACCAATATTCACTTCCAATAACAAATTATTTTTTAAGTTCGGATTATTTAATGAAGTTTGTAATTTATTAAAGGTTTAAAGAAAATATATTTTTTTAAATAAACATAACTTACTGATCTAGAAAGATCTCTACAATCATAAGCTTCCCGTATAACTTTTTTTTTGAAAGGAAGCAATTTATACACATCACCAACCACGTTAACAGGTAAATGAGTTGACTCAGGTAATTCTTATGCCTCTAGTGGGTCAAATGGGTAGACTATATAATAACTGGTTATGAATATGGATTAAAGGGTCATGCATGTCAAACGGGTTGAAATTAAAGTAAAATGTAACCGGATTGCACAGATTAAAAAAAAAACACATGTTTAAGAGCTAGAGGTGACAACAAGACGATTTCAACCTTCTTGAAGGTGAACGGATCGGCTTGGTAATACTTCACCTCTTGTGGGTCATATAGGTAGGTTTTGCTAGAAGTGCTAACTACTATCTTTATTAGTACTTTTGAAGTACTTTTCTATGCTTGTTAGTTTGATTCTCCTAGCCATATTCTGTGTTATCAGGATTACTTGATTGTATTTTGTATATTTGTTTGTTTAGATTGAGAGAATCAATTCAAAGTACACCAAAAGTCAATATCGAAACCATGCTTACTATCACGGAGTTAGTTTTTCAACTCGCATGCGGCCTTAGATTCCAATCTAAGTAAGCCTTGTGGACATAGTGGCGTTGGTTTTTAGTAGCGGAAGTCTTTAACAGGGACGGTTGGATCGCAAGTAGAGTGCTTGTAATCATTTCCGCTACGACTTTTTGAAAGAATTATATACTTTTAAACAGTACCCTGTGATATGACCCGACTGTAAGGTGCCCAGTTTGGGGGCCTTACATGCTAAAGAAAGTTTACAAAGAGAGTTGTATGTTTACAAGTGATATGGACATCTCAAAGGTCACCTATTTATACTAGTTGGGTGCCTATCTAGAGTGTTCTAAACCTAAAACACTCCATACAAAAATCTTCAAGTGCATTCTAAAATTTTCCGTCTAAACATCTAGATATTTATGCCTAAATTTGTTGATTTCTAGAGAATTCTAGGGCTGGTCTTTTAAGGGTTGTTCTGTAGTCTTTGGAACTACTCTTGATGGCCTAGAAAGTCCAAGAATCTGATAATTTTGAGTTGTATTTATGGCAGGGCGGACATACCTTATATGCAGGGGTAGCCTCCGCTACCCTTGGCGCTCCGGCGGTAGTGTAAATTTCGGAAAAGAATTGACCTTTTTTTGACGTTTTTTCGATTCGTTACCCCTTTTTTAACGTTACCCCTACGAATATTTTCTAGATCCGCCACTGATTTATGGAGGGAGTAGTGACATTACACCAACATAGTAAATAATTCTACCATAGCAATATAATAATAAATAACAAGAAAAAAAAACTCTCCTAGGCCTTCCTTTCAATCTAAATGCATACCAATGCATCCCTAAACCTACACCAGTATGGTATCTCAACTTCGACCATTCAATGCAACCGCATTTTATGATTTCAACAAATTTATTCAAAAAGCGAGAGATTACCGTCAACTGGATGTTCCTAAATCCATGAACATAAACAGAACGGTGTCTTTTGGACGAAATCTCACATCTATGAATCCTTTTCACCAGTGGCGGATCTAGAAAATATTCGTAGGGGTAACGTTTTATAAAAAAAGGGGTAACGAAATCGAAAAAAACGTCAAAAATATGTCAAATTTTTCCAAAATTTACACTACCGCCAGAGCGCCAAGGGGTAGCGGAGGCTACCCCTTCCCCTAAGGTAGGTCCGCCCCTGCTTTTCACACTGTTGTTAACTGACAACCAGTTGCGGCAGTCACGCCTCTTCGTCGCAACCACTCTCCTCCGGCCGCCGCATTGTGGCGGCATAAATTTCATGAACTAGAAACCGTTACAACTAACTACTAGCTACTTGATGAATTACAGTGATTTAAAAAATCTTGTGTTAGTAAACTGTGATGGCTTCTTATAAGCAACTAGTGAAAAGAAGATTTCTAAATAAGATTTCCGAGCCTTATTAATACACGTTAAACACACGTTAAAGTTAGAATTTAAGTATTTTTTAGGTGGTTTTTTATCTTTTTTTTTTGGGGGGGGGGATTAAGTGTATATTATTTTTTGTTTTTACTGTTGGCGATGACAATTTCGATCACATTAAAGGGGTGTAGCGTTCTAGAATGATGTGAGCTCTTTATAACAAACAATTATGTACTTTTAGTTGTTTTCCATTGTTAAAAGAAAAGGTTAAATGACGTCTAAGTTATACATTAATTTATAGGTAAATAATGACTAACTCGAGCAAAGAAACACATGTTTTTGAACAACTTAGACAAATTCTACAACAAGTAATAGACTCAGATTGTAGGATTAACGGAAGCTTGCTAAACTGACAGAGTGTACGTCCAACATACTCGAGAAGCATGCTGAATTAAAACTTGTAAACGCGCTTTGTGCATGTTATGTTGTCCCAAAAATATTAATAAACATTAATATGTTTAGTTAGATTAGTTTATGTAACCGTTAATTGTAAATTTTGTTATAATTTATATTAGCAATCAATGATATAATGTTATGTTTTTAGTTATGTTTATTGTTTACGTGTCCAAACGTTATCTATCTAGAAAATGAACATCGTTTGGCGCATAAATTCATATATGTTCCGGCTAACACCCAGTTAGGCTTTCATATGTTTAAATCTTAATTTGTAAGCCTCCTATCATATCATGGCGGGGCTTCCATCTAGTTTGTATAAATGCATAAATGACAGATTTGCTTATTGACACCTTCCAAGATACTGTTAAGTTCATCTCTACAAATGACTAAATTGTTGATATCTTCACCAAACCACTATCTTTCTAAAGATTTTTTTTTCTACGATTCAAGTTGCAGGTCGTTCCCAGTTCTCAACTTACAGGAAATGTTAGACAAATTAGATTGTATTTTATATTTACAATTATAGAGGGTAGTCCATTGTATATTCAGCTCCACAATACAATCACTACCAATTCCAATTACACGGTTTTCACTTATTTCTAAAAAAAAGAGAAAAGAAAATGATAAGGATTATCCGTTTAATATATACACACAAAACTTTATATCCCTAAAATAAGAAAAAGTTAAATAAAATATTCTAACAGCGGATTCGATTTACACGACCCGTTTTAAGTTCCAAACCGTTAAGTTCCAAACCGTCAATTTTGTTAAATCCAGACAGTGTACAAGGCCATACAAATTTTAAACCGGTCGACTTTCTTCAATTTTGAAGTCGAACAATTTTGACGCATAAGTAGTGAGTTTACCTTAGTTCGAGGTTAACTCGTGTAGTTAACTCGTGTACAAACCTATTCTCTGTCTCATTTACACACAAATCGATTAAACTAAAAAAGTAATCTAGAATCTGCTAGAGGATCAATAGATAAAAGTCAACATTCTTCAAAACAACAAGTCAACAATCTAATGCTTGAAAAAATAAAAAAAAATTGTTGTTACACCACAACACCATAAATTTCTTTGATTGCATCTTAAAACATAATGTGTGACACAAGTTCCCATAAATAATGCATACCTATTGGATCCATAGCTAAATCAATTATTGATAAATTTCTATGATCTGGATCTGATCTCTGACCACCATTGGTTCACATGTGAAAATAAAACCACATAAATTCATCTTCAACATATTTTCTCTAACAACATGTTCCTCATTTGAAACCCTAACAAAATTTAATAGAATTCTGGTGACGGAGCATCAATGGAAAACAAGGGGAATAATAACAATCTCAAATCCTCCTCCTTCCGCCTCCGATCGCCCTCGCTGAATTCTGTACGCCTACGACGGATTTTTGACCTATTCGATACGAATCATGACGAGCTCATAACGGTGGATGAACTTAGCCGTGCGTTGATTCTTCTCGGTTTGGATACGAATATGAACGAATTGGATTCGGTTATTAAAACGTTTATTCAACCTGGAAACACCGGTCTCACATTTGATGATTTTCAGGTATTAAATGTTAATGTTCATATGTGTATATATTATTTGTATTATATTTTGTAATCTTATTCCAAAATGTTGTCTCCTCTTGGTATTGGTTTTATGTTTAATTAAAAACCAAACTTCAGTTTGGTAGTGGTTTTGCATGTAATAAAAACTGAAAATTTGAACCTAACCGGTTTTTTGGATTTCAATTTTTTTTAGTTTTAAGTCATTTAAAAGAATTTATGAATTTGTTATTAATTAACAAAAAGATCAAATGGCAATCCGAATATAGTGGAGAGTTCAAATGAGAAGAAAAATTTTGTAAGAATAAAAAGAATAATTTTTAAACCAATAGAAATTCTTCATTTACTTCATTTAACATGTGTATTTAATATTATGAAAAATGACATATAGGTAAATCTATAATTATTATTAACTAAACTTGTAACTCATTTTTTTCATATACTTTTTCAAGATAAAATAATTTATGGTGTAGGACAATTTTCGACATGTGTAGGATAAATTTTGAAATGTATAGGGTAATTTTACATGTGTAGGGTAAATTCCGGTATATGTAAGACATATGTAGGATAAATTTTGAAATGTATAGGATAAAATGTTTTTGCTTTATTAATGAGAGATAAGATAATTAATGAGAGTAGTTATAAACTATTTAATGTTTTACAATTATGTTCTTTCTTCTTTTTCTTCTCACATTAAATTTCTTCTCAAATGAACCTTCCTCTCCGAATATATAATTGTGGGACAACTATTTTTTGGCCCAAAACTTTCATGATCAAATGGCCAAACCAAAAAATCAAAACCTAAGCAAACCCAAATGAAAATCGAAAAAACTGAACTGTTTTTGAAAACTCAAATATCAAAATTTTGGGTTTTGGTTTGGATTTAGCGCAAAAACCAACCCATGCATACCCCTACTTCCATTCTAATAGTTCATCCGTTCTTCTCTCGCTTCGACTCCAGTCTCAGCATCCGTTCCTCTCCCGCTTTAATTGCAGGGTATATTAAATCATATCAAATATTATTCCACTATGACATTTTGTAGTCTTATCACAAAATATGAGGCTTGTGTTATAACTATAAATAGTTGATTAATAATACAAAATAATAAACTTTGAGTCGAATCTATTATCAGGCTTTGCACAAGGAAATCGACGATTTGTTCTTCCGACTGGATGATAACGACGATTTGAGTAAACCCGACGAAGAAGAACAAGAAGGCGATGGCGATAAGCGCGAGGAGGCGGATATGACGGAGGCGTTCAAAGTATTTGATGAAGACGGAGACGGATACATATCGGCGAAAGAGTTACAAACCGTGTTGGTGAAGTTAGGGTTTGCGGAGGGTAATGAGATTGGAAGAGTGGAGATGATGATCTCATCCGTTGATCGGAATCATGACGGACTTGTTGATTTTACCGAGTTTAAGGATATGATGCGTAATGTGGTTGTTCTCAGGTGAATTGCGGCTAACGCCGTCGTCATCGTGGCCGGATTCCAGTAGTTTTTGTGTGATAACGGTTGTTTCCGGCGACTGTAACAGATTCCGGCGACCGGGACATTGTATTTGGAGGTTGTTTTCTGTATTTGTTTAATCTCCGATATTGTATACTTATGTAATATTGTTACAATTAGGTGATTGGAATTTAAGAAATTTAAATTTAAATTATCTAATTTTTAATGAATGGTTTCGATTAGTTGCTCGTCGTATTATATAGTTCAATCTCATAACTTTTATGTATATTTTACTGGGTTATAATCCTGTGTGAACGGATTGAATAATGAATTTTAGATATTAAATAATAAAATTATATATTTTTAAAAACCTCAATTATTACACGGGTTGAATAGATGTGATTTTATATCTTAAAAATTAAAAAAAAGTTATATCTGAAAGAACCATATGTATCAAATAATAAAAAAGTTATATCTTTAAAAACATGTGTATTACACGGGTTGAATAAATGTAATATTGTTTACCAAATAATATAATAAAAGTTATATCTTTAAAAAGACCCCGTGTATTACACGGGTTGAATAAATATGATTTTACATACCAAATAAGAAGAATATTATATTTAAAAAAACTAATTGATATACTTGGTACGCAATAGATGTGCTGATTGCGGAGATGATTATTGAAAAGAAGATATAGTGGTCAAACATGTTATTCAAGAAGCAAATAAGCAGGCATTTGAGTAATAAAATATAAATTATATTTAACAAACCCGTAATAAATCTAATTTTATATATAGAGTAATATTGGAAGTTATATACAATTTGTTTGAAAATTATGTATAAAATCGATATAATATGTTTTTTAATAATGAAAATAAAAACAAATAATATATTAATACAAAGTTTGGTTTTGGTGATAAATAATTTGGTTATCTAAGATATCTTAAATTAACAATTTAAATTTAAGGATAATACTTTATTAGAAAAATAGAAGTATTCTATTAGACATTTAAGGTATGATAATTTTTAATATTATGTTTTATTTATTTAGTTAATAAAAGATAGAAAAAAATGTATGATTGAATAGTTGGGAGGTTGTATGATGATAAATTGGTTAATTTTATTATAATGTCATATGTTTTTAATTATATATTTTTTGAATTATTTTTTAAAAAACTTAAGTCTTTGTTATTGTTAGTAAAATCAATGATTTTATATTTGTAATTTTGTTTGATATTATTTTAGTAAAAAGTGAATATTATACATATAATTATACTGTGTTTTTAGTTATTGATTCCATCCAAAATGTTTTTCGATTTTATGTCTAGCATTATATATACTATGGTAAAGTTTAAAGCTTATTAGAGATAATTACATCATCGAAAAGAATAAGAGTAAATTTGTATATTACAAATAAAAAGTATGTGTCTATAAAAAAGAAGTAATAATATGGTAAAAAGAAACTAATAATTGTAGCTGTTATATGACATGTTAGGTAATATAAACAAGGGGATAATATGATATAGAAAATCAAATAAATAGTATTATAAATGATAAGTATACATTAAATTTAAACTAAATAATAATTATTTATATTTAAACAGAAGAGATTAAACTAAATAATATTTAGTAGGATAGTTATCTATAATTAATTAGATGAGGTTAAACTAAATAACAATTATCCATAAGAGATTAAACCAAATAATATTTAGTAGGAGAATTATCTATAAATAATAATTATCCATAAGAGATTGGTGTAGAGATCAAAAGATACATGACCTAATATGATAACAAATGTCCTATGAATGGTTTCTTTTATTATATACGTAGATTTTAAAAAAGATTAATCTTTATTTTTTTTAATTTAATAAACAATTCCAAAGAATATCACATATCAGCAGCAAACCCATTCTCCTAATTCATATATATATATACATATACATATATATATATATATCATTTATTTTTTACCCTAAAAAACTGATCAAATTTTCTAATATTATAAAACAAATATTATCACAAAGACATTATACAATCATACAAATAATATTAAAATTTTGTTTTATAATATTATAAACTACCAACTCTGCACAAATCGTATAAGACGATTGAATTTATCACACAAAAAACTTAAATAATATTATGATTTATGAAACATTTGATTTACTTATCAATAATACGCGATGTTCAACTATGTGATAAGATTATAATATTATTTATAAGATTATAGTTTATACATTTTTATAAGATTATAGTTTTGTTTGTAGCAAGTTTTGTTCATGGCATTCTAATGCCAAAATTTTGCCATGTTAAATATTAAGTTTTGTGGGTTTATGGAGTATTGCTTTTATGGTGGGTTAGGCTGCTTTAAAAGTTGTTTGGGGTAAAGTGACCAAACACGAGAAAGTGTGCCTTGACAACAAGTACGTGTTTATCCCATTTGTCTTTGATGCTTTTGGTTTCCTTACGCCAGAGGTTGTGGACCTACTTTGTTGAGTTCAAATGGTCATGCATAGTAATGTTATGACCCCGAGATCTATGGATATAGTTTTTAAAAGACTTAGTTTTGCTATTCAAAAAAGAGTAGCAACACTGCTTGTTGCCTGTTTATTTTCTATCTCCGTATAATTTCCATTTGGAAACTTCTTTTTTCTATTAAACTTAAAAGCATTTGTCTTTAAGTGTATATATATGCAATATCAATCACAACCCTTCGGTCATTTAAAAAAAACACTCGAATAAATGAACAATAATGGTCATGTCACATGTGTGGGGAAGGGACAAAGCCCATGCCTTTCTGTCATCGACAAACTTAGGCATTTCACAAACACATCACGTTACATTCACCCAGTGGCGAATCCAGCCATGTTTTGTGGGTTCACATGAACCCACTCGGATTAGAAAAAAAATGAGAAAAATAGGGAGAACCTTGTATCATTTGAAAAAAGTTAGTAAGAATCTACCAAAACGAGCCCCCTGAAAAAAGGTTCTGGATCCGCCACTCCATTCACCTCCATCCGTGACCACTATTTCGAATGCTCTAAGAATTTTTTTCCCAAACTTACATGGAATTTGAAAGTTTAAATTTAGTATCCTAGACGAGTTCAAGTCAGTTTTGGATCATAAACACCAACACGTTTAACCTGTTGATTGAAAGCATATCTTAAATTCGTTATAATTAACGGTATATTCAAACGACGGACGAGTATCACCCAATACCTATATATGGCTTCGAAACAATATACACTAGATTAGCGTGCCTACCTTATAATACGCTATGGGTCAAGTGTAACTTTGTTTTCATAAAAAAATTACAACTTTATATCTAAAGTTCTAAACCACAAAAACATTTTTTTATAACTAAATAAACTCAAACAAATAAGTATATTTTTTTTAATTCAAACATAATTTTGATTTAAAAAAGAAGAAGAATTTGATGGTGTTTATGACTTTTTTTTAAGATAAAATTTTGATTTTTTCTTTTAAAAGAATAGAAATTGGGGGTTTTTATTGAGATGAATACGTGGATTCTTTGTATGTGAACGAGAAGAGGAAAGAGGTAGATAAACTTTGTACTTGACACCGTTAACACCATTTTACTTTTTATTTTTTAATGAATAATTTTATTGTAAAGTAAAAACATCTGTAATTTAATACACGATAAATTAATAATCTCGATAAAGTTATTAATTTGATTGGTTTTAATTTGAGACCA
>CAMTDV010000809.1:0-11538 GCA_947069175.1 Scalesia atractyloides | reverse complement strand
GAGTGACGATACTGTAACGAATAAAACCTATACCAACCGAATTCCTGTAGCGTAGCGTAAGGAATCTCACTAGTTAATCCCACTAGTTACATATAAATAGTTATATCACTTTTATTATTTCTTATTTGAGGTTGATTGTGTAATAAATGTTCTTGTAAGGCATAAAAATGTTCCTGTAAGACATAAAAATGTTCCTGTAAGCATAGGTTGTTCACGAGCTGAGTCAAACCAAGCGGACGTTTGCTCGTGCTTTGCTTGTTTACAAATTGAACCAAGCAGAGCGGCTCATTTAAAACCGAGCCTCAAATCAAATGAGCATTTTTTGAGTAGTAAATATTCCAAGCGAGCGTCGATCGAAAGTTCGAGCGATTTGGACAACTGTGTCACCTGATTTAAATTTGTTGAGAGAAATAGTAACAATGTTTGGTTTCAAGTTTTGATGTCTTTAAAAACATACACATTTCATGGCATAATATTTTTCTTATGAATTACAATGTTGTGGCCGACGAGGCAATGATCATATTGCACGAACAATTACGTTGAGAGCAGGAGATGATTGACTTAGGGTAACGATATGAAACAATGAAGCGATGAGCAGCCTGTCGTTTATCGGTTTAGGGTTTAACTTTTAGATTTGATATTAATTTTTTTATTTGCGTAGTTGGGCTAGTACGTATAGATGTAGTTGTAAAGTTGTATATAGCGGACCAAAATCTAATAGAGTGTTATATAAAAAACTACAAATTTAATTTATATTCAATATATATGTATGTGTAATGTTTGTGTATATATAGGTGTGTGTATATATATGTATAATTTATATTTGTGTATATATATGTGTGTATATACATGTTTATATATGTGTGTGTATATGTATATGTATACATATATGAATATGTATATATACTAATTAAAATTAATAATTCGAGTCGAACCGAGCCGAGCCGAGCGGACCTTTGCTCATGCTTGACTTGTTTACAAACCGAACCGAGCAGAGCGGCTCATTTACAACCAAGTGTTAAATCGAACGAGCATTTTCCGAGCAATTTTCGAATGAATGTCGAGCGAGCGACGAGCAGCGAGCGATTTGAACAGCCCCACTTGTAAGGTATAAAATACAATATTATTACTACACTATAAATTACTATTACTACACTATAAATTAGCAACATGTGGTTGCTTTATATTGTTGTACCTTATGCATAGGGTGTTTTTAAAAAAAATGTTGAATTTTCACTTTTCACCTAAAATTTTTTTATCTTTTACATGTTAACCCTTATTGAATTTTTACTTTTATGTTCAACTTTATTCACTCGTACTTCTATCTTACGCCGTTTTTCGTTTTATGTTTCGTTCTAAATTTGCGAGTTAACACGCCGCAACGTGCGTGTGTGGTTCAATGTTTTCTCGTCTATTTTTTTCGTTTGATAGGCCCGTCGCAACATGTCTATTTTTCTCCATTTGACAAGTTCATCATGCGGGTCCTAGATCGACTTAGTTATTCTTTTAAACATTTAACGTTACGGTCTGATTTTCCGCATTAACATGATGTTGGATTAATCTATTCGATGTTTGCTATGTACCCGCGCTGCAATGCGCACGGGTCTTATTGCTAGTTTAATTTATTTTCCAAATTTTGTTGTGAGTCGTGACAACGTTAAGGTATAAGCTACTCTGCCTTTATCCAGATACGTTTTATATATGTTTTAAAAATAGGTTACTTATTAAATAAATCACATTTTCTTGTTATATATGACAAATTGTTAAGAATAAATCATTCAACATGCAACTTCCCTAAAACAACAATATATTCTTCAAGACAAACTAATGAGTAATGAGTTTGCATGAGTTTGTTTGGGTTGACTCATATTATGCAAAGCGCCACCTAATACAATTATCTGTTAGTACTAGCTCCTAGTTAGAAACATAGATAAACCTCACCAAAAGTTATGTATCAAAACACATGTGTATTGTGTCTATTAGTTGTAATTGTATTTAATGTTTTACTTTTATGCTAAAACCTTAACCTCTTCTCTTTTTATTTATCAGATCTTTTTTTTTTAACCTGTCACAACATTAAATCATAGTTTATACATAAAGTCTCCAACCTCGTCTTGTTTTATATCATCTATATTGCATTGGTTTTTAAATATGATTTAGGAGTTAGGTTGACCTAGATCAAGATCCAAGTCATCAACATACTATCAGAAATCTTTGAGTAAACCAGCTACAAACACATGATTGATACCAACTGCCCATCCATCAGACTAATGTCACGATACGGTTGAGAGGCACACGTGCAGCGGACCGAGGCTAAGTTCAAGCAGTCTCTTATGATGAGAGAAATCGTATCTGGGCACGTATGAAGTGCAGGAAACGAATCAGAGTGCTTGAACAGCAGGTGCTGTTAGAGCGTTGCAGTAACTGATGTTAGTAAGCTGCAAGCAGTTGCTTGCCAATGCTCACAGACTCTCATCTGCATGTTATATATATATATATATATATATATATATAATATATAATATATATATATATATATATATATATATATATATTTGTGAACAATCCCCTTGATAGTGAACTGTGTGAACTAATCCTAGCCCTTGATTATTAATACACAAGTGTAAATCAATGGCCAGAATTTGATGATGAAATACACTAGTGTATTTTACGATTTGATGATGAAATCCTGGCCTTACATGTGTGTAAATCAATGGTTAGGATTAGTTCGCTCAGTTCGCAAGTACACTATTGTTCACTCTAGAACCCTACAATATATATATATATATATATATATATATATATAATCAGTTGAAGAAACCAGATTCAGAAGTATGGAACAATACAGGTCAAAATGCGTTGACTTTCAATACTGGTAAAAAATCAATATGGGTTCGGGTCAAAACACGTGAGTACGTGACTGTCGAGACGGGTCAAAATCGGTTGGTTGGGTTGATGGGTCAGCCTTATATGGATAGCAATATCTACATTGTTAAAACATTTTTTTTTCGGTTCTGAGCAAATCAACTTTGAGTGACGTTATAGACCCGTATGGCGTATTCAACCCATTCAAATTCACTGTTTCTTTAAACGGTCAACGAATGCTATACACAAATAGGCAAAATACAAATATAAGATGAAATTGTTTAAAGGTCAACTATATGAACACATTTACCTGATATATTGAAACAATGACACAAGTCAATAGCATTGAGATCAGGACACCCATTAGCTAAATTCTTCACTCCAGCATCACCAACTTTACAACACCCACCAAGATTTATCGACTCAAGTTGTCGACAGTTGTCTCCAATAGCCATCAAGCACAGCTCAAGACGGTTTATAAGCCCGAACCGAATATCAAACACATTCTACATGTACATTTGTAAATCTAGCATACCTTCAGGGCCTTATTGGTCGCCGCTTTATAACACCCACATAGGTTCAATATCTTCAACTTTCTACAGTAACTACTAAGAACCTCAAGACCCTTGTCACTAAAAGCTGAGCAGCCACTGATATTAAGGTTAGTTAGGTTTGGACAACCACGGGCCAAAGCATACAGGGAGCGATCACCAAGTTTAGAGTTCATGCTGAAGTCAAGATCCTCTAAATCATGAAAGTTATTAGCAATGGTCTCGATTGTATTATCATCAAGCAGTGGTTGTTCCTCCTTTTTCCGAAGGGTCAAAACCCTTAGAGCATTCACAATGGAGTTCCTATATTCATGTGAGTGGGATAATTATATTATAAGAAATGGTTATGAGTGATTTTGAGTGATTATAAGTGGAGGAGAGAGAAAATGATATTGTCCATTTGTAAATATACGTGAGCATTGTTCACACCTTATAAATATTCTAATATTTTTTAAAGTGGTTGTGACTGAAAAAGAGAGAAAAGATAATGATAAAGGTATAAAATAATATTATTTATTTAAAAAGGAGAGAGAAAAATAGTAATTTTTAGTGTAATTATATGGATAAGGAAAAAGAATTCACTATGAATGCTCTTAGATTTGTAAACTTTGGAACAAAAGAAAGCGCCTAATTGTTGATGTTGTTTGTGCACCTATGGTTTTTTTATGAAAATTAAAAACGATATACATGAGGGCCAAAGTTGATTAATGTAACGAAGACGACATAATAGGAAACAATAATACAACTTATATGATGGATATGTAGGATCAGGGGCGGACATACCTTAGGCGCAGGGGTAGCCTCCGCTACCCCTTTGCGTTCCGGCGGTAGTGTAAATTTTGGAAAAAATTGACCTTTTCTTTGACGTTTTTTCGATTTCGTTACCTTTTTTTATAAAACATTACCCCTACTGTGTAGGATCCCAGCACAACACAGCCCATAAGTCTAAAAACTTACTTATTTTGAGCTGAACCCATTTTGGTTTGAGCCTAACCCAAGTACCCAACCCATGTACTACTAGAAAGTTACTTTATTGACCCGAACCCGTTTCGACTTGTTATCTAACCCATCTAGTTTACCTGTTTCAAACTGTAAACAATCAAACATATATTGAAAAAAAAGATGAAGAAAAGATACAAAGAGAGTGAAATATGAGTAAGTTAGGTGCAAATAACATTCCTCCATCTATTGCAAACTCCCGAAGCAACGATCGCCGTCCAATCATCCAACAGAGACACGATCTTCATCAACAGTTCCAATTGAATGTCCTGCCACTCTCTTAACCCTACCCCCACCTCCTCCATACTCCATCAATTTACCATCTTGCATTGTTGAGAGTTTCTTAAGCACCCCTCGGATCTGAATTGTTGAATGAAGAACTAGGGTGGGTGGGTTTCTATTTCTTGACGAAATAGAAATAGTAGATGAAACGAAGGACCACAGAATAAATAGGAGTTTATTCCAAAAGGGCGGACTGGAAAAGGTAATTCGAAAAATAATTTATGAAAATGGATTTTTTAGCCCATGCCTTTAAAAACGGTTCTATGTTCGATTCCTATAAGAAGAGAGTTTTTTCATATTTATTAGGTTTTCTTCTGAATTGGTATATAGACATTATGTTTAATGGAGATGGATATAAATGGATGGTTCGTTGGTGGCAAGATGACACCCTAGTGGTATGATAGTGATCCAAATTTACCATTAAAAAGTTGATATTTTTTAAATAGGAGTTTTTATTTATTATTCAATTAACCTATTTTTTAACGGGCAACTAAATCACCGGATAAGAATCATGTAATGCCCTCAATCGAGCAAATGCATTTCCTTTTTCATAACGGTCAGATTTGGATGCATACTCGAGCCACCAAGCCACCAGTTCCGGGGAAAACCCGCCCTCCGAAAGCCCACTCCGGTAAAACACGGTTCAGCTCGGTTTCGAACTGGCGACCTCCAGAGATGTCTAGTTCTAAACTTTATTGCCACCACCAATGTACTTCAAAGTGATACTAGTGGGAGTTGAACTTAAGATCTTAAGGAGAGAAACCAAGTAACGAACCACTAGACCAACTTATCAGGACATTCAGTTAACCTATTATAAAGTTTTTCTGCAACATACTATATTGAGTAAACTGCCATTTTGATACCTAAGTTTTGGTCACTTTTGACACTTTAGTCCAAAGCTCAAACCTTTTGAATCTGGGTCCCCTATGGTTTTAGTTTTGTCACCATTTTAGTTCAAAAGTAAAGTCACCTTAAATTTCTCCAATAAAATCTTGATTTTTTGTTTGTTTCCTCATATTGATAGATTAATGAATGGCAAAATGCTTATTATATGTTTTATTATAATAAATTATTAATTAAAATACATAAATTAAATGACCTTATAAAAGTAGGCAAGTATCATCATCTCCTTCAAATGCAATCCTTAATATCCTAATCCACTCTTACGAACATCTTCTTCTCCAACGATCAATGGACGATTACGAGGAATTTTGTTGCGACTTTTCAAAAGGCAGAAGGTGTAATATTTACCCCTAGCAACAAAATTCTAACCATCAAGAACAGAGAAAACTTCTAACCATCATTGATTTTTCAAAAATTAAAATCAAAATCTGAACTTTTTCCTAATAAACCAAATGGGTTTCGAAGTGGATGTTAGTGAGGCTAGGAGATGACGGAAAACAACAGCAACGACGACATCAAATGAGACACACGACGATTCCAATGGTCAAAATAAGCGGTGACGGTGTTGAGGAGCAGACACATCCCCACAGATTTGATGCAATAGAAGATTGCCACTACTGAGGTAAATATTGACAATCTAATAATTCGATTTCCGGCCGATGGTAGTGGTCTGTTTTGTTGGCGGTGGTAGTGGTATGTGGGAAGGGGCGTGGAGGAAGCTTTTATTCGACATGTGACACATATTAATTATTATTATTTTTTATTTAATAAGTATATATTATCTATTAATTTTTGTTAAAAATAGCATTATTAGTAATTTTTCTATGCTAATAAATAAAAATCTTTTTATGACACGTGTCAATCTTTGATTTTCTCTATCTTATTTTTTAATTTATTTTCTATTAAATAACAGTTTAACTAAATACAATTTAGATAAGGATAATAACTTATTTATCAAACTTTGAATTAATAATATCGTAATCTTATTTTTATTTCTTTTTTCCTATTACACAATAATTTAACTAAATATAATTTAGATAAGTATAATATTTTTTTATCAAACTTTGAATTAATAATAATATATAATTTATATTTTCTCCTTGGTGATGGAACAACTTTATTTCTTTGTAGAAATATAAATTTTTATTCTTTTTTAAATTAGATTTAGTTAAATTATTTTTAATACTATTATCATTTAATATTTAATAGGATACAGAAATAAGAAAATTATATTAAATCACAAACTTTATGCACCTCTCTTATTTATTATTTCTTTTATTTTTTCCGCTTATGAATAATCATGTAATATTTCATTGGTTCTACCACGTGTAATACATGTGTTTCTAACATAATAATAAATAAATAACAAATTAAAATTTTAATAAGTAAATAGTACATCGAAATTATCTTTTAAATACATATCTTGATGACCGTATGTGTAAACCAATTACATTATATTTATTTAACACGTGCAATATACGAGATATTTTAAAGATATAACTATATTGCTTATTATATAAGATTAAATTTATGCAACTCGTGTAAAAATAGGGGTTCTAAGCTAGTATAATAATGAACAATAATAAAAAATTACATAATTAAAAAAAAACAAGATTTCCTAACTAAAAAAAACGACAGCTTAATTTAAACTAAAAAAGCGAAACATAAAAAAAACCGAAACAAAGTACGATATTATCCATTATTTTTTTTTTAGTTTCTCGTACATTTCCTGCTCTTTCCCTCCAAGTGATCGATCTTCATACCAAGTAATTTCATATCCCTTCGCTTTTGCCTTTATCAAAGGTTGAGAGATTTTATAAAAATGAAGGTGGAGAATGACTTGGGTAGAAGAGAGTGAGGTGAAAATAGTGAGTTTTTTTATATTGGGTGAAATAATTTTTTTAGATAAACTTTTTTTTTAAATATTGCCGTTGGGGTCCAACGACTAGTAGCCATTCCAATCAACCAACGCCACGTCGACGAGCATTTATCTTCAACGCCGGTGGAAAAGTTCAAGCCCAACCATCAACGCCGTCTACAACGCCGGGGAAGGTGTGGTGTGTGCGGCGTGGAAAGGCCTAAACGCCGCTCATCCACGCCCACACCGTGTGATCTAATTATAGGAAGAAAATGATAGATAGGATGTGAATGCCAACTCCTAAGGCATCTTCTTTATTATAACCTGCACAACATCAATCCAATTATTAAAACATATATATCCATCATTGCTTTGCAGTAGTTTTTAAATATGGTTTAAGAGTTACGTTGACTTAGATCAAGATCCAAATCATAAAAGGAGCTTGTAGAGACAAGTGATAGCATAGCATACTGCATACATACTCATGATCCATCATATTTTCAGAATATAAACAGTCCCAACATCCAGATAAACCAACTATAAACACATGACTGATACCAACCACCCATCCATCAGACTAAGCGGGGCGACTTGCACGATGTGGTTGAGAAACACACGAGCAGTGGACCGAGGTTAACTTCTTGCAGCCTCTAATGATGAGAGAATGCTGACCTGGGCAAGTATGAAGCGCAGGAAACAAATCACAGAGTGCTTGAACTGCAGGTGCTGTTAGAGCCTTGCAGTAACTGATGTTGAGGTTCATGAGCACTTCTTTCTCGTATTAGGTTTTAACCAATCCCCCTAATACTTCATCTTTGCTTTTTACTCGGCTATGGGCCAAAGCGTATATTGCTCGATCCGTGATTCTTAGACAGTAGTATAGACCGAGAGACCTCATATGTAAGCAATTGTTTGACAAAGCTATCACGCTCTCATCTGCATGTTTCACAGCGTATACATATAAAATCAGTTGTAGAAACCAAATTCATAAGTGTGGAACAATATGGCTTGACTTTCAATACAGGTCAAAACACATGACCATCTATACGGGTCAAAATGGGTTGGTCGGGTTGATGGGTCAGCCTTATATGGATATGACTGCAATATCTACATTACTAAGACTTTTTATTTCATTTTGAGCAAATCAACTTTAAGTAACATTATAGCCCGTATGGCGTGTTCGACCCATTCAGATTCACTAGATGGATAACATTTGACATTCAAAAGTCAACTATATGAACAAGTTTACATAAAGAAACACTTAAGAGAAGTCAAGTTTACCTGTTATAAAGAAACACTCAGACAAGTCAATAGCATTGAGATCAGGACACCCATAAGCTAAATTCTTCACTCCAGCATCTTCAACTCCATAACACCCACCAACATTTATCGACTCATGTTGTCGACAGTTGTCTCCAATAGCCTGCAAGCAAGCTCAAGATGGTTTATAAGCCCGAACAGAATATCAAATACATTCTACATTTACATTTGTAAGTCTAGTATACCTTCAGGGCCTTATTCGTCGCCGCATTATAACACCCGAAAAGGTTCAAGATCTTCAACATTCTACAGTAACTACTAACAAACTCAATACCATTCTCACTAAAAGCTGAGCAGCCACTGATATTAAGCTTAGTTAGGTTTGGACAACCACGGGCCAAAGTATAAACGGACCCATCACCAAGTCTAGAATTCTTGCTGAGGTCAAGTTCCTCTAAATCATGACAGTTATTAGCAATAGTCTCGACTGATTTAGCATCAAGCAGCGGTTGAAGGTCAAACCCCTTAGATTTGTGAACTTTGGAACAAGAGAATGCACCTAGTTGTTCATGTTGTTTCTGTACCTATTGATTTTATTAGAAATTAAAACGAAATACATGAGGGCAAAGTCCATAAATGTAACCGAGACGATATAATAGATTACTAGTGATGCAATAAGATGGATGACTTATGTTTATGTCATGTGATATAAGCCATCTTATGCATCACTAGTAATCTATTAAACTACTATTAAGTTTAACACATTACTTATTTTGACCGAAACCCAATTTGACTTGTTATCTGAACCGTCTAGTCAACTCGTTTTAAAAACTGTAAACAATTAAACATATATTAAAAAAGAAAAAAGATACCAAGTGAGTGAAATATGAGTAAGTTCAGTGCAAATAGCATTCCTCCATCCACTACAAACTCCAGCAGCAACGATGACCGTATGATCATCCAAGAAAGAGACGATCTTCATCAAAAATTCAATTTGAATGTCCTGCCACTCGCTCTTAACCCTTCTCCCACCTCCAAACTCCATCAGTTTTACCACCTTGCATTGTTGATATTTTCTAAATACCCAAATTACCCTAATTCTTTAAACGAACAACTCAGATCAAAGAGAATTACAGAGATACATACGTAGGGTGGATCATAAGAAATAGATTTTACTGAATAATAGATTAAACCTTATAGTTTTTATTTATATTTTTTAATTTAATATATTCTTCTAATAATTAATACATGGATAATATTTTACTGTATATAGATCTGATAAATAATTAAAATATTCCAGTTTATCTATAAAAACAAGTATATTTGATAAACATAATTAGGAATCATACACCCTATTTTTATCGATATTAATATATTAGGTCTTTTCAACTGATGTTAATTTATAATAATTTTAATTTAATAGGTACAAAAAAATCTAAATCTAATCTAATCTAAATATTAATAAAATACTCTATTTAATGCCATATGTCATTCTTCCCCTTCAATCTTTCATTTTATATTTATACAAGTAGTAAAACTGCGATTTTTAGAAAATTTACATACCACATTTATAACTCAAAGAATCACTATACTTATTCAAATTCCAGCATCACTAATCAAAAAAATATGAAATACACGTGTTAAGGTAGCTTTTGGCACTACTCGAGCTCTAGAGCCTGGCTTTCCTATGATCGAGCAACAATTCATCACTCCATCCAACTCCAATCCCAATTATATGTTGCGAGATTGAAACCATTTGCGTCTAAATTGGAATTAGAATGCGCCCTCCACTACAAAAATATGGAAAGTCAAAAAATTCCTTTTATGTTGAGAAAGTCAAACCCTTTGACCTTTTTTGGTTAACTGGATATATTTTTTTCGAAGTCAGAATTTGCATTAACTCGAGATCACAGCCCATAGCATTTTGCCTCAATTGATTTTCAATCTTCTTTTGGTTGATCATGCTATCTTCCACCATAGCAAGCCTTCTAGTTCTTATCTGTGCTTGTATCATGTTTCACAATTGAAGATTTCTTAACGTATAACGTTTGCTTTTTGCCATAATCACCTTCCATAAGCATCTGCAATCTTACTACTCGTTTCGAATTGCAGTAAAACTTTCTTGCCTGAACCGAATAATCAAACATCAATGTAATTAATTAAATATCCAAATATACATGCAAAAAAGAAAAAAATATGACTTTTAATGACAAATTGACCAGCTTTTCCATGAAGGGTAATTTAGACTTTTACCAAATATTTGGTGAGATATGATAATATTTTGCAATCATAATAACCAAGTGTTACATACCTTAAAACTCCTGAATGCAGTTTGAATCCGCATCGCTGCTGTATCTTCTGTAAGCGGACCAACAACCTCACGGTGCTAATTAATACTAACAATATTTGTTAGTTTCTCTATGAAACTAGGTTTCGATATAAATCGATTTGTTTCATTTAGTGAAAAATCTTGTGAAAGATTACAAGTGTTTCGACAACACATATAGATACATACATATATGAAGTCATGAAACTAATAGACGTATAAAACTTTAAGTTTACTTTTCTAAGATGTTAAAGAATAAAAATACACATGAGCAAATTATAAAAAATAGAGAATGTACATTTTGAGAAGCCGAGGTGGAACCAGAAACAACCATTGCATGGCGGGATTGGGGTGCTAGTCTTGAAGGTGCTACCTTTTTAGAAACAACTGCTTTCGTCCTCTATTGCTCCGGTTCAGAATTATTTCTATCAGAACCAGAACTCCCATCTACAGTTTTATTTGGTGTAAAAGTTGATAAAAAATCAATCTAAAAC
>CAMTDV010000808.1:0-10953 GCA_947069175.1 Scalesia atractyloides | reverse complement strand
ACCCGACTACTAGAGTCGTAAGTGAAACCTTGTTTTGAAACAATTTGATATTGCAATGGTTATCAACTAAAACAAATTGTTAAAAGTTATAAAATCTAGTAGCCATGAACCTTGACTCGAAAACATTTGTTTTGTAAATCCAACTTGTAAATCGTCTTGAAATAACTTGTGGGGTTTATATATTTAATCGAAAATCGTTGTGTGACATTCTTTGAAATCATTTGTTCGTCGTTCCTCGTAATAAACCATTTGTTCATCTTTCATCTTTCATTGTTCATTGTTCATCGTTCTTTGTTTCTTGTTATAAACCAATCGTTCTTTGTTATAATTGTGAAAACTTTTGGTCGTTCTTTAATGAGTACATTCAAACCCTTGTTGACTCGACTATACCCCAAGAATATCTTTAATAGACCCTAAAAGATCTCTTTAACAAGACTAACAAATCAACAAATGAAATGTTAATAAGAAACAGTTTCTGTCGCTTCCCAAACTACCCACCAAATCCAGTGAATAGCATAGTAACGGGATTGCCAATCCTATGGTACCATAACTTACTACTGGGCGGCATAACAATGTTAATGAATGTCATTCGTATCTTGGATAACGCACCAACAAGTTGTATCACATTATTGAAACCATATTGTTATATAAACCATAGTATTTGAACTTTGAAAACTTGAAAACAATTAACACATATGAATCACCCCAAAACATTTATAAACACAAAAGAGGGGAGCGATGTACTCGCTTTGGGATTTGCGAATAAGCCTTGTACATGTGTATGATCAACGTCCGAAGATCAAGGAATCAAGTGTGTGTCCTAAAAATGGATAATAATGTAAACATCGAAACTTGAATTCGGAGATTTGGATAGAATAATACCTTATAAACCAAATGAGTATTGGAACTCATATGACATGATTTAGTAAGTTAACATTCTGAGTTGGAAAGATTTTTGTGTGCTTTTGACCCGTTATGACCCGTGAAGGTAGTTTAAACCACTTTAACGCGTCATTTGCGTAATTACGCATTCGGATGGTTAGATACGTGTTATGATAAGTCTTTAATGCCTAAATATGTTTGAAAGTGTTATTTGATCAGAATGCTTGTCAAAATTTATATTCCATATACTTAAAGTTGATTTTTTTGCGAAAGGGCATTTTGGTCATTATTGAAGAACATAATAACTAATTATCATAACACTATCCGAATGACATGACCAATAGGCATAACCTCAGAGGGTTATTCCCTTTATATTTATGGTCACAAATATGTATTTGGTGAGTTCCAAAGATCCACCAAATGGGTCAGATTCGAAAGTCAAAGCGGTGGTCAAAACGTTCAACTTACGACTCTAAACAAGCACTAAAATGAGAGTGACGATTTAGACATGTTTTGGCATGTCTAATTAAGTTTATAAAAGAGTTTTGGCATCGAAACAAACTGTTTTGATACCCGTGAATGATTCCGTCATGAAATGCACATTTATCGTATTTTGACTGAAACTTTGACTTGTCAAAACGACTACAAAAGATGGAAATCAGTAGGTATGATCACTAAGGATCATAACCATCATGTTTACCATCATAATGCAAGGTTCAATTAGATTTTAAGTTGATCATTTCATGATCAATTCTGGAAGTTAAAGAAAAGTCAAACTTTGTGACTTTTAATTCAATTAAACTACATGAATTGAACAAAGCATGATAGAGAACACTTACAACACCAAAGGCATGTCAAGAAAACTCAGAGATTGATCATCAAGGTGTTGCAACTTTAGTTGATAGCATAAATGATTGATCAAAAGTTTAAAAATTGAAGAACACATGGGTATTTATAGAATTCTTGATGATCTAGGAGCAAGACAAGTGTCCATGAGTCATCATAGAGTTGGATTAGTGTCCCCTTACATGTCAAATGCAGAAACAAGGGTGGCAAGTTCGTTTGGTGAGTAAAAAATGAAGTTATTCAGCTGCTGACAAATTTCTGGTGAGCTGGACATCCCTTACGGACCGTAAGGGCTTTGGGCTTACGGTCCGTAAGCCCTTTAGCTGGCAGAAACTTTCAAAAATTGGCAAAACAGGCCCTGAACTTGTTTTTGACATGTTTAGGCACTTTTAACACCCGGTAACCTCATTGCAAAGCTTTATAAGGACAGTAAAGTATAGGGAACTTGAAATATGTCCAAAAATTTTCCAGAGGTTGGTTCGTTTGGTCGTACGGTTGCGATTTTCGGTTAATTACGACGAAAAGCGTAACGAACGCGTATATGACCGTAAATGCGTAACGAATGACATTTTTGCATCCCAATCACTAATATATGATATTTTTAATGATTAAAAAATTTTTTGGATGTCCGAATATGTTCCGGATGGTGTTATACGCAAAAAGGCATAGTTTTGCAGAATTTGCAAAATAGCCCCTGAAGTTACAAAAGTGTGTTTTTGACATACCGAAGCCCTCAAAACATATTTCTAAGCTATGTAAAGGGTATTTATGGTATGTTAAGCTTGTGACCTTTTTCCAGAGCGTACGTCGGTGTGAGAATCGGCAGACTTTCGCAGTTTGTCGTAAATAGTCCTTGTGATCGAATAAACTTGTTTTTGACATACCAAACCCTTCAAAACTTATTTCTAAGTTTTGAAAAGGTTATTTAAGGTATGTTTAGGTTACGTAACTATTCCTAAACATACGTTGTATTTAGTTGGTTTCGTTTTGTGTAATAGCTTATGTATAACCTCTAGAAAAGCCTAGAGGAGTTGAAATGGTACATGGACTAAAATGTATAAATGTCACATGTAATTACACAATTCTCAGGAATGGAACACAAGATTTCATTAGATTCGGAATTGTTCAGTATTGTTTGATGCTTGACGAGGCTCAGATGCCACAGTCTCCCCAACTTTAGGAAATTTTGTCCCGAAATTTAATTTAGAGGAAACTTGTGAAAACATAAGTGAGGGTATTGCTTCAAGTGATCCTTCGTTCCCAGAGAAAAATCTCTAGAAAATGTTTGGACTCCAGCGAACTTTGTTATTGTACTCGTTTGTTGTCCATGGTGATGAGTTGAGATTCGAAAATCTTAACCTCATTCCAATAGGTAGGTGCATGACACCTTTGATTGTACTGAGCCTCAGAAAAGATTCTTGTAAATGTCATAGTGGTATCTTTTTGTCGCAGCATACCATAAAAAGAGCGTGAACTTGAAAGAAAGGAGGTCCGATTTCGAATAATGAACGGAAGATTGTTTATAAAGGTTTCCCATGAAGACTAGTATAGGAAACTTGTGTGTGCTCGAAATTGGAGTCAGAGAGTGTATGGCAGAACAACATTGGTCAAGGTCCAGAGCTTCTAGTAACTTAAATAACGCCACGCTTGCAATGTAATAAGGAACACTTTTATATAGGAAGTACCAGCGGCGTATCTACCATGCCCTTATTACATTGTTCCCGTTTCGTTATTCTTATTACTATAGGTTCTCACACATGACAAAACTTGCTATGGTTTTCTATGCAAGGGATTTTATAATTATATATGCATCCATAATTACTCAATTCGTTCCACAGTCCGCATAGTTTATTTTGTGATATGTAGGGGAAAAATCATATGAGTAAACATGGAATGACTTGTCTAGACCACATCGGGATCTCTTTAATTAGATCAACGCATGATCTCTTTAAATAGACCACCAAAGAGTCTCTTTAACTAGATCTTCACATGATCTCTTTAACTAGATTGACGGACAATCTCTTTAACTAGATCAACACATGATCTCTTTAACTAGATTGACGAGCAATCTCTTTAACTAGGCCCTGTAAGACCTCTTTAACTAAGCCCTGAAAGACTTCTTTAACTAGGCCCTGAAAGGCCTCTTTAACTAAGCCCTGAAAGACTTCTTTAACTAGACCCTGAAAGGCCTCTTTAACTAAACCCTGAAAGGTTTCTTTAACTAGGTCAACAAATGACTTTTTAACTAAACCCTGAAAGGTTTCTTTAACTTTGTATCAAATTAGGAATAGTACTTTGGAATCCAAGGGCTTAACTATTTGCATAGAATAACCCCTTCAAGGATTTAAGATAGTACTTTCGGATATCCTTCTAAGAATCTATCATATGAAGATATGAAAGATTCTACAAGGATTTGGATAACGAACATTTGAACCAACTTAACACATAAACACATAATCACATAATTGTCAATTTGGTCATCAACTTGTATTTAACTTGTCATCAATTTGTACATAAGTAGTTAAAGTACACTAGGAATCCAATCAAGGAGTTCATTTAGTACTTTAAGCATCCGCAAGAATCTAACTATGAAGATAGAAAGATCTTGTAAGGATTTGGTTTGGCCTTATTGAATCACATATGTATTGAAGTGCAAAAAAAAAACCAATTAAGGGCTTTGATATTGCACTTTATACATCCACAAGGATCTAACTATGACGATAGGAAGATCCTAATAGGATTTGGGATTCATGTAGCAAAAGTATTTTCAAACCTTGTATTAGGTATACTAGGTCAACATACGAAGTAGGAATGTCCATGAAATCAATGTGCTAGCATGCTCAGACAACATACATAGCAACATGTAATGAAAATCAATGTGCTCATATGCTAAGTCAACATATGCCGCAAAAGCCTCTTTGAAAATCATTAATTATTTTTTTTTGAAAACATGCTTAATGTTTTTGAAATCATATGTATAATGTTTTCGAAATTATGCACTAGATATATTAGGTAAATATACCTTTGTTAAATTGATTTGAAACCATATGAAAAATCCTTGAATTAATGTATAGAGTTTTTGAAAATACGTATTTTGAGATCATGCACTTCGTATATTAAGTAAATATGCTATGTTAAATAGCTTTTAGAATCTTATGAAATATATTTGAAATCATGAAATTTTGAAATCAGTATAATGTTTTGAAATTATGTACCATGCAAAGTGTTATGAAAAATCAGAGGGTTGTGGTATAAACATATTGCATAAGACCTTTTAAGGACTCATAGAAGTATCCTTAGGTATCCAATCAAGGATTTAAAGTGATACTTTGAGTATTCGTTAAGAGTTGTAACTTGTACCTTGTACATTGTTTCTTAAAAGAAACAGGTACTTAGGATTTTTGTGGAGATCGCGGGTGATCGCAAGATGAAAGAAACTACAAGAGTTGTTTGATTCGCAAGGAACCATGTTATTCGTATTGGTATTGTAGGGGAGGAAACACATATATAATCGCATTTGTAAATAAAATGGAATCTACCAAATTTATTTATAGACAATGAAAGTGTTTTCAAGGTTCTTGGTAAACAAAAGAGAAACAGATGATAAAAACTTAATTGTTCATAGTTGCATCATTGTTGGTTAATATGTTCATCCACAAGCGGGATTTGCATGTACAAGTCTCGGGCAGTTGTTTCTAAAATGACCCATCTCGCCATAGTTGTAGCAAGGACCTGGTGGAAAGTTAGCTCGAGCTGATCGACAGACGTTTGCCAAATACCAAGTCGCCCACACGAAGTGCATTGAAGACATTGTAGGTGAGCTTGATGATGAGCATTGCATCTGTTGCATATGGGTGCTTTACCAGCATAAGGTTTCCTCGCAAGGGGTTGTGCTGGTTGATTGGGGGCAGCTTAATTGTTCTGAGCAACTACAGCGAAATTTTGTGAAGCCTTGTGCTTCTTTGACTTCTTAGAGGATTCAGTCTTGTTTTCTTTTGGTTTTTCATAGGTAGTTTTGTCAGATGGTTTCTTGTCGGCTTTGCGGAAAAGTTTACCCTTTTTGATTTGGGACTAGTCAGGGTAGCAGATAGTTCGATAGTCTGTCGAATGGTGGTAGGGTTGCTACCAGTAACAATATCCTGAACGGGGTCAGGCAGGCCATCAATGTACTTTTCAATCGCCTTATCCAAGGGCGTAACCATCGTAGGACATAACAAACTTAACTCCTCATACCGGTCGGTGTAAGCTCGGTGTTCTCCACTATCTTGCTTAAGATCGTGGAACTCATTCTCAAGTGCCCTTTGTTCATGACGAGGACAAAATTCCTTCATCATCAAAGCTCGAAGCTCTCCCCAAGTTTGTGCCAATGCCACATCGGCACTCCTATCTCTCATTATACCATTCCACTACGTAAGAGCTCTTTTCTTGAATACACTCGACGCGAACTCAACTTTTCGCTCATTTAGACGTTGAACAAAACGGAACGTGCTTTCGAGACTCTCAAACCATTGAAGAAGTCCCGTAGCTCCCTCAGACCCAGTGAACTGAAGTGGTTTAGCCGAACAAAATTGTTTGTAGCTGCACATAGCTAGTGCATTTTTGTTATTGTTGTTTGCTTGATTTAATTGAGTCACTAGGTTCGGGAGGATTGCAGCCCTTTGCTGAGCGATAAGTGCAGCCATTGCAGCATTTTGAGTTGTATCACATCGAGGAGGCATTCTAGAAAAGAAACATGAAAGAAGATATATGAGATTGACATTCGGAAGAGAATCAATAGAGGCATCAAAATATTGAAGAAACATATGGATGGTGGTCACTTGTTTGTTTCTCAATACACACAAATGACGCACGGTGACTGATCAAAGTAAATGGGTCTTATAATGTATCGCGAAGACATGCTTTAGCCTATAAGTGGACACTCACCCCAAGAGTTCCCAGGTAAGAGTGACTGGTCCGATTAAGTGGATTTGTACGAACACTCTAGCCTTAGACAGAAAACTCGGGGTACAGGCACCCACCCTTCCAGATTGCATGTGTTCACATTATTAAAACCCAAACTTTGACGAGAGTTTGAAAATTTTGAAGGCAATAAGCCCAAGAAAAAACCATCTAAGGATAAATGATTTCTTGTGAGATTTTAGAAAAATTTTGACTTTCAAAGGATGTGATATGCTTTGTTTTTGATAATCACCTAAGGATAGGTGATGGTAATGTTTTAAGAATCTAAACACAAGTAAACTTGCGTTGGGGTCCTAGGAAGGTTATAGTCTAGGTCAAAGCTTTACTAATAACCTAATTCCCTGTAACCAGTGCTCTGATACCAACCTGTAACACCCCAAATCGCGTAAAACAACACGCGGCGGAAACACTTGGGGGGTCACATTAACAGATTTTCTCAACAACACATGGTATTTAAATTTTCATTTTATTTGAATATTGAACATAGATTACATTGTCATAAATGTCTTAGAAATTTTTAAACAACGAAACAACAATCATACATAATTATTGTCTTTCTTGTTATTAAGGCACTAGGTCCAAGTCTGTTCCTACATGAGCACGCATCAGTATCATCTAGCATCTTTCCCTGAAACATATGTGAAAATGAGTCAGCAAAATTTGCCGGCGAGTACATAGGTTTTGTGAGCATGTCAAGTCCATGGCTTTGTATATATTGAAATATGAATAACCCGACTACTAGAGTCGTAAGTGAAACCTTGTTTTGAAAGCATTTAATATTGCAATAGTTATTCAACTAAAACAAATTGTTAAAATTTATAAAATCTAGTAGCATGAACCTTGACTCGAAACATTTGTTTTGTAAATCCAACTTGTAAATCGTCTTGAAATTATATCTTTAATCGAAAATCGTTGTGTGACATTGTTTGAAATCATTTGTTCGTCATTCATGGTTCCTCGTAATAAACCATTTGTTCATCTTTCATCTTTCATTGTTCATTGTTCATCGTTCTTTGTTTCTTGTTATAAACCAATCGGTCCTTGTTATAATTGTGAAAACTTTTGGTCGTTCTTTAATGAGTACATTCAAACCTTTGTTGACTCAACTATACCCCAAGGATATCTTTAATAGACCCTAAAAGATCTCTTTAACAAGACTAACAAATCAACAAATGAAATGTTAATCAGAAACAGTTTCTGTCGCTTCCCAAACTAGCCACCAAATCCAATGAATAGCCTAGTAATGGGATTGTCAATCCTATGGTACCATAACTTACTATTGGGCAGCATAACAATGTTAATGAATGTCATTCGTATCTTGGATAACGCACCAACAAGTTGTATCACATTATTGAAACCATATTGTTATATAAACCATAGTATTTGTACTTTGAAAACTTGAAAACAATTAGCACATATGAATCACCCCAAAATATTTGTAAACACAAAAGAGGGGAGCGATGTAATCACCTGGGATTTGCGGATAAGCCTTGTACATGTGTATGATCAACGTCCGAAGATCAAGGAATCAAGTGTGTGTCCTATCAATGGATAATAATGTAAACATCAAAACTTGAATTCAGAGGATTTGGATAGAATGATACCTTATAAACCAAATGAGTATTGGAATTCATATGACATGGTTTAATAAGTTAACATTCGGAGTTGGAAAGATTTTTGTGTGCTTTTGACCCGTTATGACCCGTGAATGTAGTTTAAGCCACTTTAACGCGTCATTTCATAACTACGCATTCGGATGGTTAGATATGTGTTATGATAAGTATTAATGCCTAAATATGTTTGAAAGTGTTATTTGATCAGAATACTTTTCAAAATTTTTGTTCCATATACTTAATGTTGATTTATTTGCGAAAAGGGCATTTTGGTCATTATTGAAGAACATAATAACTAATTATCATAACACTATCCGAATGATATGACCAATAGGTATAACCTCAGAGGGTTATTCCCTTTATATTTATGGTCAGAAATATGTATTTGGTCGGGTCCAAAGATCCACCAAATGGGTTAGATTTTAAAGTCAAAGCGGTGGTCAATCCGTTCAACTTATGACTCTAAACAAGCACTAAAATGAGTGTGACGATTTAGACATGTGTTGGCATGTCTAATTAAGATTATAAAAGAGTTTTGGCATCAAAACAAACTGTTTTGATACCAGAGGTTGATTCCGTCATGAAATGCGCATTTATCATATTTTGACCGAAACTTTGACTTGTCAAAATGACTAGAAAAGATGGAAATCAATAGGTATGATCACTAAGGATCATAACCATCATGTTTACCATCATAATACAAGGTTCAATTAGATTTTAAGTTGATCATTTCACGATCAATTCTGGAAGTCTAACAAAAGTCAAACTTTGTGACTTTTAATCCAATTAAACTACATGAATTGAACAAAGCATGATAGAGAACACTTATAACACCAAAGGCATGTCAAGAAAACTCAGAGATTGATCATCAAGGTGTTGCAACTTCAGTTGATAGCAGAAATGAGTGATCAAAAGTTACAAAATTGAAAAACACATGGGTATTTATAGAATTCTTGATGATCTAGGAGCAAGACAAGTGTCCATGAGTCACCATAGAGTTGGATTAGTGTCCCCTTACATGTCAAATGCAGAAACAAGGGTGGCAAGTTCGTTTGGTGAGTAAAAAATGAAGTTATTAAGCTGCTGCCACATATCTAGTGAGCTGGGACCCCTTACGGACCGTAAGGGCTTTGGGCTTACGGTCCGTAAGCCCTTTAGCTGGCAGAAACTTTCAAAAGTTGGCAAAACACGCCCCTTAACTTGTTTTTGACATGTTTTGGCACTTTTAACACCCGTTAACCTCATTTCAAAGCTTTATAAGGAAAATAAAGTATAGGGAACTTGAAATATGTCCAAAAATGTTCCAGAGGTCGGTTCGTTTGGTCGTACGGTTGCGGTTTTCAGTTAATTACGACGAAAAGCATAACGAACGCGTGTATGACCGTAAATGCGTAACGAATGACATTTTTACATCCCAATCACTAAAATTTGATATTTTTAATGATTACAAAATTTTTAAGGATGTCCGAATATGTTCCGGATGGTGTTATACGCAAAAAGGCATAGTTTAGCAGAATTTGCAAAATAGCCCCTGAAGTTACAAAGTGTGTTTTTGCCATACCGAAGCCCTCAAAACTTATTTCTAAGCTATGTAAAGGGTATTTATGGTATGTTAAGCTTGTGACCTTGTTCCAGAGCGTATGTCGCTGCGAGAATCAACAGACTTTCGCAGTTTGTCATAAATAGTCCCTGTGATCGAATAAACTTTTTTTTGACATACCAAAGCCTTCAAAACTAATTTCTAAGTTATGCAAAGGTTATTTAGGGCATGTTTAGCTTACGTAACTATTCCGAAACATACGTTGTATTAAATTGGTTTCGTTTTACGTAATAGCTTATGTATAACCTCCAGAAAAGCCTATAGGAACTGAAATTGTACATGGACTAAAATGTATAAATGTCACATTTCAATTCTTAGGAATGAAACACAAGATTTCATTAGATTTAGAATTGTTCGGTATTGTTTGATGCTTGACGAGGCTCAGATGTCACAACAAGTTTGAAGAAGCTTAAGATATATCAGAAGCAAGACTCTGCTCCTATTGCAAAACCTGTGTTTGGTGCTATTTTCAAAGCCGATTACGTGTCACCACCTGAAAATAAATGGAGGAAAGATGGTAGTGGAGACGATAAAGATGAGGTTGAATTGTTTAAAAAATTCAAGGAGAAAGGAGGCGATTGGTATATTAAGAAGATTGTTGTTGTTGAGAAGCCGAAACGTAAAAGGGCATCAAAGAAAGTGGAAACTATGTTGATTGACAAGCCTGATGTTAAACTAGAGAATCCTCAGAATGTTGAAGGATCAAGTACTGCAGTCAACGTTGAAAGTCAACAAGCTGAAACTGGTACAACAGGTGGAGAACATGATGATGTTATTTCAATGACTTCTAATATAGATGATGAATCTTCTGAAGATTCTGCTGACATTCGACAGAGAGAAGCAGAGAAAGAAAAAGAAGAAGAACGTATGAAAAAGCGCGTGAAGACTTGTATGAACCGTCCGCTGAAGAAGGGTCTGACGAAGATATACCAAAGAAGAAAACAAAGCGTGCTAAATCAAAGGCTGGCGATTCAAAGAAAACAATTGGTTCTCCAAGCATTGAAGGTAGAAAGGAAAAGCCTCGGAGTCGCAGATACTTGAGTCAGAAAAGGA
>CAMTDV010000807.1:0-11605 GCA_947069175.1 Scalesia atractyloides | reverse complement strand
TCGAAGAAAGATCTCCACGTACATCACGGCTAGTTTCGGATCTGAATATAACTGAATCTGACTTGGTTGAATCGATTATAGATCTTAATTCTGAATCCATGTTCCACAGTAATTAGTATTTTAGATCTGAAATTTGCTGTTGTTGGTAGTGATTAGTGAGAATGTTTTTTTATTTTATTTTTTTTAACTGTTCAAACCCAAGTTAGGGTTAAACTAACAAAAGCACGCATGAAAACATAATAATCATATCGAACAGGCTCCACCCTCTCCAGCCCCTGCCCCCTCAATTTCCAGCGAACAGCCGCCTCCCGCCCTCACCTCCGACTGTCCATCTCCACCTTTTCAGCAGTCCACCACTCCAGATCTCTCTCTCTCTCAGGTGTGTTATGTTTTATTGCTTTGCCAGATTTTTTATAACACTGCAAACGCCTTCATATTGTTTCACTAAAATTCTATGTACAAATTAATTATTAGATGAAGAAAAAGCTACTTTGGTGATTACTTTTCCGAGTCATCATATCTGATCTTTTGTGCAAATGCTGAATGCACCGTTAGTCTTCTTAACACATTAATATATACTTTACTTTTTATAAAAATCATCCATTTGGGATCAAAGATTTCTCCTGCTATGACAGTTATTTTAGGGTAAACTTAGGTATGGATTTTGACACGACACAAACATAACATGAAATTCACTGGTATGAGTTTAGCCTAAACAATTTTGGGTCAGTTTAGGATCAAACCCGAAAACACGTTTTGCTAAACATGCCGTGTTCAGGTCACCCTGACAGGTTCGCCACCAGTTTAATCCGTTTATTTTTATTAGTTGTAAAACTAGGAAATACTATCCATTTAGCACCATAGTAAGCTATAGAACTAGGAAATATTTTACATCTATTTACAATTTCAGCAACACTTATTATGTCACATGTATGATGCAAAGTGGTCTTACTAATGCTGTGTCATCAAGAGAAGTAATTAAGGGTTATTATGATTAAGATAATGCCTAGATCACAATATATATAATTGGATAAACTTCTTTAGTCTTTCTCTATTAAAGGTACAATGTATAAAGTATGATATTATAGAAGTTACATTTGGGTTGACAAGATCAGTACTAAAGTTGTGTTTGTTTTACTTTAGGAATACAATTGTATCGTGTATTTTTATATGTGATGTACCTTACTCGATCTGAACCGTTGAACCGACCCGTAGCTTTTTATGTTCGGTCCTAAAAAAGTGAACCTAGTGAAAAAAATTCCTGGATCCGTCACTGAGTCCAGTATATGTTCTTCGTATGGTGTTTTAAATCTGCATTCATGGTGTTTTAAACCTGCAATCCAGTATGTGTTCTTCGTATGTTCTTCGTATGGTGTTTTAAACATCATTGTGTTTTAAATCTACAGTCCAGTATGTGTTATTCGTAATTTTTTGTCTATATAAAATATTAACAATATAGTATTCATATTGAAGATAAAGAAAAGCTCGGTAATATGATGTAATTTATTTCTTAAATTATGTATAAAAAGTTATTGACGTTCAAAAAAATGGGTGAAAGTTACATGTGCATTAAAGTTGATGGCGGTTTCTTTATTTAAAAATACAATATAAAAAGACACTATTACCCTTAATCTAGCCAAATTAGTCAAAAAAATAAAACATAATTTACATTTTAAGCTCTTCTTGATCTCAATCATTAACTATAAGATCTAAGGGCTTAAAACACTTCTTACACTTCTCACAAAACCACCATTTTTTACACTAACCATACCCGTATTTTAAAAGCAAAATTTGGGTTGAATTGTGTTTTGGGTCAAGATCATTACTTGTATTCGGGCCGAGATAATTGATATTGGCTTGAAAGTGGATTGTCATTTCTAATAGATTTGGGCCGATAAATTTTTTTAACAAGGCATTGGACTGCGATTAAGGAAATTTTATATGGGCTGAACTTTTGGGTTTCAAGTTGAATCGGGTTTAGCTAAGTGGCACAAGTCATTTGGTACAATTTGGATTGTTGAATTTTGAACTATAAAACGTTTTTGAACGGGTTTTTAATCTACAAAAGTTTTTGGGTTTGACTTTTTGGGTTCAAGAGACTAAAATTTTAAAAATGTGGAATGATTCAAAACATAAGCAGATGTTAAAAAATAAATTTGAAAATTTCACGATTCCGCAAAATGCATCAGTTCGAGGGATGGCAGAACAGTATTATGATTTAGTGTATGAAATGAAAGATTATGGTGTCGTGATTTCAGATACTGAGAAGATATTAAAATTTGCAGATGCTTTACCATCGGAGTGGGATGATTTTGTGTTCATATTGAAGAAATATTCTAATTTGTCTGAAATTAGAGTATATGAGTTTCTTGAAAGCGTAAAAACTCATGAACCGATAGCACAATGGAAGAGAAGGATGGAGGCAGAAAAAAGAATGATGGCGAAGAACTATGAAGTCAAAGTTGCAAGTACATCTACAAATGACTCTTCAAGTTCTAAACCAAATTGCCCAAATTATGATGAAGATTTGAATGATTATCTAGCAGATAATGCCAAACTCTTGACCAATCTAGAGTGTTTGACATTAGAAAATAAAATTTAAAAGAAATTGAAAAAGAATTTCAAAAAAATAAAAATAAATTCTCATCTTTAGAAAATAACTCAACTTGAAAATGATGTTGAGAGTGCTAAAAATCAAAGTTGATTTAGAAAAGAAGTTGAAAGGTTTTGTTACCTCGTCATTAATTCTAGATCATTATGTCAAAACCGATCAATAAGATTAAAGAGGAAATTCTAATAAGTGACAATGTCACAAATTATAACGATGTCATAATTGAAAATTGTGATGATGGTACTGATGATGAAAGAAAAAAGATAAAAATGAAATATTTTTGTAACTAAAAGAAAAATTTAAAAACTTGTTCTACAATCTACTGAAAATGGTGAATGCTCAAAGCAAAAACATTCTAAGCAAAATGGAGAACAAAACAAAAGCAAAAACAAAATTTTTAAAATTCTAAAAATTTTCAAAACAAAAATAAAAGTTCATCGTTACGATCATCTAATCAAAATAAAATATCAAAAAAAATTGAAAATCTAAATCACAAAAAGTTGATGATAAGTGTTGCAGGACTGACCACGGTGCTCAAAAGTCAAATCAAAGTTACAGAAGAAATAGGAATGATGATTATTACACGTCAAATCAGTGTTATGATTTAGGAGTGTGGATTGATCGAGAAGAATGGGGCGATAACAGAATGTGTTATAACTGTGGTTTAATCGGACACATTGCTGTTTATTGTATGAAACCAAGAAAAGAACAAAGAAAGGTTTACGACATGCAAAGATGTTTCAAATGTCAAAGCAAAGGCATATCATAAGAGATTGTCCAATAAGTTTGAGGAGAGGATCGTCGGATAAATCTCAAAGGGAGAAAAAGAAAGTGTAAAGAAGACAGTGAAGACAGAAGAAAAGCCCAAAGAACGAAAAGTGAATTATCACAATGGCAAAAAGATAAACTGAGAAAGAAAAGAAAGAAAGGAGAGAGTATTTGAAAAGATTTTGTCTTCGATAAGCCGATTAATTCTGATGCAAGTTCTGGAGAATCGTTTCATAACACTCAAAGTTGCAGATCTTCAAGTAAAACGTGTTCATCAGATATAAATCTGAAGACAAAAGAGAAAACAGTATAAAAGAAATATTGTTTATCAAACAGTTGCAAAACCGAAGCAAGTTTGGAAGCTAAGGTTTTGGATGATTCAGAAGAAATTTTGAAACTGTTTGGTGACAATCGAGATTGTGAATGGACTAATGTTTCTTATGTTGATGAATCTAGTCAAACCAAATCCAATATGGATTGGGTTCCAATTCAAAACTAATTAAGTTCATTTACGTGTGCAGGATGACCAAGCTTCAAGCAAGCGTCCTTTCAGAAGTAGTGGTGGTTCGTGCAGTAGAAATGAGATGACAAAGTGATATTCCACCCAAACGAACCTGGTAATCTCGCGTTCACATTCGTAAAAAGTCGTTAAATGGTTAAACGAAGATTCTTATTTTCGGTTTCGAAAAGATGTTTTCAATTTTAGCAGGAGAAAATTTTTAAATTGTCAAAATCAAAAAAATTCTGTAAAATTGATAAACATCATTTCAAAATCATTTTAGATAGATAAAAAATTTCAAAAAGCCAAAAACAATAGAAAATCTCAAAAATATAAAAAACATGAAAAATGAAAAATGAGATTACTTGTCCAAAAAGAGGAAATGATAGTACATCAATGGACTATCAGTGCATGCTAAAGATATGTATTGTTTTAAATGGTTAAACAATCTCATTAAAGATGTGTCGGTAGGCTCAGCTAGACTAGTAGTTTTGCGAAAATGATACAAACCTAAATAGAAGAGCCTAGTTCTAGTGGGAAACGTGATTGATAGCATAGTACTTAGTTTTGTCTTTCGTGACTGTGTACCTACTCGGTAATCACTGAATGTTGAAAAGCATAAAACCGGTCAGTTTGTGAACTTTCACAACTTACTGAAAAAGTCACTGTGATTGTGTATTTCATTTTGCAAAGATTTAAATTTGATTTATTTCTTTATTTTGTTTAAGCATTTGACATCCTCTGCGTATACAAAGTATCGAACTAGATGTTAGTGCCTAAACGTTTCTGCTTTATTTTACTTGGTGTCTCGTTTAAATCTTGGATCACCTCTGCGTATATGGGAATATCGGTCTGGTGATTAAGAGTTAAACAATTTCAACTTGTTTTTATTTCTTATTTTGTTTAAACATTGGACTTTCTCTACGTATCAAAAGATCGACCTGATTGTTAATGTTTAAACATTTTGCATTATTTTCACACATATCACAGTTGATGAAAGTTTAAAGGCATTACTTGAGTTAGTGTGTTACATGATGAGGTGTCACACCCCGATTTCCAAGTGTAACCTGGTGGGCCCGGTGGGGGTATTGTGACGTAAGCTGATAACATCATAACCAAACAACACAGAGCAACACATCGGAAGTCTTGGATTAAAATATTATTACAACCCGATAATGTCTAAATTTTGGAAAAATAATAAATACACCCCATGCATAAGTTGTGACCATTAGCACTTTAATAAGCCTAAGGATGTCCCAGACACGTCAAGCCCACCCACAATGTTTAAGTTATCAGGCAATACAAATTAAAACGAGTTATGAAATTTAGTTAAAATCACAACTGGATAATACATGATCCCATACCCGACCAAGCAGTAATAATTTACCGTATCCCAGCCTGTATAAGGGAAAATAGGTTAAAAGTATTTACCTGAGCTAAACCTTCAAGAAAATAATAACTCGGCCACAAATCAAATGGTAAGTACAAGCACAATCTACCGGAAGGCGTCTTAGTCTGGAATGATGGTGTTATTAACCAAATAGAATCTAACGGGTCCTTAGTTAAGTCGTAGACTTGAACCGGTTAGTCTTGTGTTAATGAATTACAGTACGATACGCTAGATTAAGCGGTGACCGGAATAGAATGTTATTTTAGACCCGACAAGTACTAAGAGTTGTACAATATGGGTAAGCATATAAAATTCTGGATTTTGATATAAAAATGATAAGGTTAAACCCGTTTGGGTTAAAATACGTAAACTACTCACGTAGGCTTAACCGTTCACATATAAGTGAAACCGGGTAATCAGATGAGTCATATACAAGTTCCATATGCCAATATGTTATAAACATGTTAGGATATCAGTAGGATATCAACATGTATGCCTGTTATGGTTTTAAAATCGAGTTACGCCTCAAAAGGGCGTTTTGTTCATTTTACACTTTATAAAAGAGTTTTGTAAGTAAACTGATGTTAAGTTCATAAACATTCTGTAAAATTATGTATTTTATGATGTTATGTAAGTAGGATATCAAATATATATGTGGTTGATAGTTTTAAACCAAACTATGTCTGTAATGTGGTAATTTGGTCCAATTTAAACATAGTTTGATAGTTAGTCATATTTGGGATTCTGAGTTTATAACTTTTGCTATACTATAAAAATATTCAAAATAAGTTTTAAAATCAGTAGGTAACAAGTTTTGGTCCTTAAATTGGTTTAAAACCATACTATGCGCCGAAACGGTGTTAAATGAAATAAATTACGATTTAAATGGAGTTTAATGAAATCTGATATTATGATTAAGTTTGTATACTCAAAATATGTTATTTAATATATAACAGTAGTAAAAGATTTAGACGTCAAAAGTGTTGTTAAAATCATTTTATGCGTCGTAAGGGCGTTATCGTCATTTATCGACATTATATAAGGACTTGTATGAAAACTCAGTTCATAATTGTTTTGATATCCCAAATAGTCCATATTATGATATTACATCAGTATGCATTTAGTCTAGGTGAAGAGATTATGTTTAAACCTTCAAAATGCTGAAAAGGGCAATTTGGTCATTTAAAAACGTACTTTACAACATTTAATCAAAACTTAGTTCATGACCAGAATGTTAACATCAAAAAGTTAATTAAGTTACCATATCAGTAGGTAACTCATTTGTATGCTCATTTATGTTTAAATCCTTAGTTTTGACAAAAAGGGCATTTATGCATAATTAGCGGATACTTGCATAACGACTTAGAATACTACACGACCATATAGTATGACTCCAGAGAGTGATACTACAATATAATATGGTCATAATGCAACTTATAATCATATTCTAAAGTTGCTAATTCGGGTATGCTTGCGTCTTTCGGTTGTGAACCGACCTTAGACCTGGACTTGACGGGTCGAACATGTTTATACATGTTCTAACTATTATTACCAAGTTATTAGAGTGAAAAGACATATTTTATAACACCTACATTACTAGTGATGAATTATTTTCAAAAACTGACCCGTTGACTTTTATTGACAATAATTTGACCCGTCAATTGACCAAGCAAACGTGGATATTAGGAGGTGCCTTTTAAGGATTAGCACCTACCTAATTACGATCACGTAGCCATGTTCGTATCGAACAAGGGCTGGACCATAATGGTCTTAGCCGAAGGTCAAAGCGTTTTACGTAAACGCTTTGAATTTGACTTAAAAGCCTACAAAATTGAAAAGAACAAGTTGGAACACTTACATGTGATTCAAATAAGACTAGAAAGCTCAGGGGATGCCCTAATGCTTCAGGAACTTCCAACTTAGAGCAAGTGAAGAGGAAATGAGGAATGAGCAAAGAATTGGGCAATTCAGTGCCCTTTATAGTTGGAGGTGAAGCATGAGGGCTTGCCAGGTGTTAGGGACAGTTGTAGGGAGTGTACAAGTGATTTTGAACGTGGCAAGAGCAGCCAAAAGGGTGGCATTCAAGAACAAGATGGCAGCACATGAATCTGCCATGTATTCTGTCTCTGGCAGGTCCTTACAGGGCCGTATAGCTTTAGCCTTGCGGTCCGTAAAGCTACCTGGCGCCACATAATTCAAATGGTTACGGACCGTATCCATTTATGGTTGCGGTCCGTAACCACCTTACAGAAACTAAGTTTTGGCATTTTCTCATGTTTAGTCCCTCAACTTTAATCATTTCCATTTAAAGGTTATAAATTAACATAAGGAAACTTCGGTCCCTCTTGCTTAGCACGTGGCATACGAGAATCAACGGGACACGTGTCGGAACTTTATAGGACGTAAAAAAAAGAGGTGTTACATCTTCACCCCTTAAAAGAAATCTCGACCTCGAGATTTTATTCAAACAAATGGGGGGTACTTTTGTCGCATAATTGACTCAACCTCCTAAGTGTACTCGGGACCTCTATGAGCATCCCATTTAACTTTTACAATCGGCACGTGCTTTCTACAAAGCTTCTGTAACAACCGCTTCCTCGCAAGCTCGTCACTCTCGTTACGCCTAGCACCAGAGATTCAGATCATAATGTAACCAACATCGCTTATTACGCTATATCGCATATTTTCGCACCACATCGTACTTCACAATGCTTACGCATATATTGCATCGCTAAACAACAACTTGCGTGAAGTTCAAGGCTATTTGCTCGCTTAAACTGCAACGCGACTCTCGCAAGATTTGGGAACAAAGTCGCATGCTACATCGCTTACAAATCAAATCTTAACTTAATTTAATCGATTAATACGCTTAACGCTTTGCTAAAACGCTTATCTACATAATACAAACCGAATCGCCAAACGAACGCTTAACGCGAAAATATCGAACAAAACTTAGCCAATAGGCCAAGTTCGGCAGAACTTGTGCATCACAAGTTCGCGCGAACTTGTCTAGGCTATCAGAATACTTCAAAAATACCAAGTCCGCCCTAACTTGTTCTAATACTCAGGAAAACAAGCAAGTTCGCTCGAACTTGTAGCAAGTTTGGCCGAACTTGATACAAGTTCGCCCGAACTTGATGTCTCCAACCTATCTTTCAGCCCTCACCTATAAATACTCAGCTCCATTCTTCATTTGCACTTGCTGCAAGTTCGCCCGGAGCTCCCAAAAGCGAAACCTTTGTTTTCTAAGTAAGAATCCACCCGTTTTATGCGAACAACAACGTTTTACAACGATTTTGCACAATGTTTTACCTCGATTTCATCAAAACTCTTTTGTTTACGAAAATCTTCATCTTTATGCAAAACTTCTGTTTTTCACTTAGATCTATGTCTAGATCTAAGTATAACCTTTTAAACATCGATTTTACACAATATTCGGACTAAATGACGTATGTTTCGTTCACTTGAAGTGGAATGAGGCGTTTCAAGCAAGATCTTAGATCCGGAAGCACAAGGACGAAATCGTCACTATGCAGAAACTGGACTAAACCGTTCGAACCTTCAAGTTCCCCGGATTAGTCCAAGTTTCTGTAAAATGGCTAAACTCGCTCCAAAAGACCTCTTCAGCCTAGGTTTTGCTCAGTAGCCTAAGGTTGGAGGGATGGACACTCATTTCCTCAGCAAACGACGCGAAAACGCACGAATTGGACGCCAAAACAGTCAAGTTCGCTCGGAATACATCAAGTTCGCTCGAACTTGTCACCAGTTTGGTGACCAAGTTCGTCCGAACTTGATCAGTTCTTCATCAAAATCACACAAGTTCGCCCGAACTTGTATCATCCCTCAATAATTCAGGCAAGTTCGCTCGAACTTGTCCAATTCTCAAGAGAATTAGGCAAGTTCGCCCGAACTTGTATCACCCTTCATCAAACAAGACAAGTTCGCCGAACTTGTCTAGTTTCTCAGGAAGCATGACAAGTTCACCCGAACTTGTACCTTCAGTGAGTTTAGGTTCAAGTTCCGAACTTCCAGTAAGTCGCCCGAACTTGTCAAATGTACTTTCAAGCATTAACCATTTTAGCATTTCGGAAGACTGATGCACTTCTGTTCGCTTGAAGGCTGATCCGACGCTCCCCTCACTCATCTCAGATCCCGTAACTCCCTCTAATCGCACCAACTGTGAGTATACTTCACCCATTTTTCACTTTAAGGCACTTTTTGGGTGTAACATACGTTTACATCAAAACACACGAAACACGCAAAACTGATTTATCACACGCGAATATCTGTTTTACATATTTATACGTGATGCTAGGAACATGTAAACTAGGACACGTTTTCGTTAACTCCTCCCTAGCTAGTATGGTACTATAGTTTGGCTAACACCCGACAGGGTCTAGTTAGGAAGTAACACATCGCGCATCACAGCCTTTTTCGAGAGCTTAACATGTGAAATTTTGTCTTGTGAGTTTATATGTTATGTGAATCATGTTTATGTAAGTGGAAATTCGCAACACCGTTTTCTCTATTATGCTATTATATCAAAACCTGTATGCTCGCCAATACATTTTTGTATTGACAATTATTTTAACGTATGTTGCAGGTTATTGAATTCTACTTGCTGCAATTGGACGTAGGATTTCATCTTTAGAAATGCATGTAATAGAATCTAGGGAAGATCGAATCATGTTTGTTTGAGAGATGTTTGGATATTTGTAATAAATGTTTATGGATTATATGTTTGTTAGTATGGGTCGTAAGTAATTGTTATGGATTCTCTCGAGCAATCTGATTCGCCTAGTGCGCGCCCCAATGATTCCGCCATCGTTTGGGGTGTGATAGATTGGTATCAGAGCCATAACTTAGGAATTAGGTAGAATTGCCATGTTCAACCTAGTCTATAGTCATGACCCCAAATCAGACCGTTACACATCGATTAAACGCCGAAACTGAATCGAACAGACAAGTTTCGGCCGAACTTGGGGGCAAGTTCGTTCGAAATTGATCAAGTTCGCCCGAACTTGATCAAGTCCACCCAAACTTGACCAAGTCCGCCGAACTTGTCAAGTCCCCCCTCAACATCAAACAAGTTCGCTAGGATTGAGCAACTTCGCTCGAACTTGACCAAAACCCTTCAGAATGAACTTTTAAACATTGCTTTTCCTAAAGCTGCCACATACACGTGAAGATCGCTCGTATCACACCAATGAGTCGACTTCTCGGGATTAGGTGTGACAACCGCGAACTCTCGATGAATCACTCACTCGTGTATTCTCATTTGCACGAAATTGTTGTTAAGTTAGGAGTGATATCCACATACGTGCATCAAGGTTACCCTTCGTCAGAGTGGGTACCTTGAGCATTTTCAAACCACATGCGCTACCGGAGTATTCCAATACCGAGCTCTCGACTGGTGGACAGCCGAGCGCATCAAGCGTGGGAACGATGCAGCTTACGCACTATCGTGGGAGGAACTGAAGGAGCTTATGAAGAGAGCATACTGCCTTCTCCACGAAGTCCAAAGCTCGAGAACAATTCTAGTAAATCAAACACAGTCAAAGGTGACAACGCCGGCTTCACAACAAGGTTCAAACAGCTCAGCATTACTTGCCCTAGCCAAGTCGACACTCCTGAAAAGGCTATCAAGAAGTACATACGTGCTTTGTCGGAGTGCGTGGGTGATTTTGTCGAAGCCGCAAGACCGGCTACCATCAAAGAAACCTATCAGTTGGCCCGGAAATCAATGACAAACGAGTCTTGGCTGGATTATTCTTGTCACACACCGTATTATCCAACATATTCCCGGTGGGCCCGGGTGGGGAGTACTGATGTTAAGATTGTATCGTCACGGTCAAACATATACAGCACAGCGGAAGTCTTGAATATTAAATATTGCTACAAACCATTGAGTTTAAAAGTCAATAAACAAATACACAGTTTGCGATATTAGATCCACAGGTGGACGAAAGTACGAAAATGATATCCTCTGACAGACTTTAGGCTTGACTAAGAACTTGCAAATTTCTCTACGTCGTTACCAAGCAGCTCCTAGCCTATTCCGTGCTGAAACCTGTCACTTAACCTTTCTGGAAAATACGTCAGTTTTCACTAGTAAATACATTTAACCGACTCATTTTGAAAACATTTAAAATTTGTTTAGGTGCATTGAGCACGAAAATCTTTTATAACCTGGGACAATTCAAAATGATCTTGTTTACAGTTTTACAGGTCTGTCAATACATATGGGGTCCGGTGTAGAAACCGAATAACCTGATTAACCGACACACCACTTAATAAAGCCCGCGGAGGAGTATAATAATAAAAATAATTTGTTTAG
>CAMTDV010000806.1:0-12005 GCA_947069175.1 Scalesia atractyloides | reverse complement strand
TATTTTCACAGTTTTGCGTTTTTTGCAATTTTTGACATGAATTCGGTTGTTTTTACTTCTGATCTTTTCAAGGGTTTGACAAAAATGGTTTTTATGTATAATACTTAAAAATCAGTCCATTTTGTCCATCAATTCGTCCAGATTTGATAAAAATAAGTAGTAGAATAAAAAGTCTTCAATGGCTGAAAGTTAATCAAATGTCTTCAAATCAGGCCTCTAGGCTCTGATACCACTTGTGGGAGGATCGACTCTCCTTCGAAAGCATAGGACCCGACTTGAGCTAATTAACATGTTTAGAATTCATCATTAACTAGTTGACAATGACAAGATATACTGTTTCAATGCTCTACTTCATTAATCTTGATAAACATGTACATATCAAAGACAACTGACAAGGCTTCGCCTTACAATAAAAAAAACAACTAAACACTCAAGAACCCAACTCAGCTATATATAGACATGACAGCTTCGCACAAAGGGGGCTTGCCACTTCGTCCAAAGTGCACTTCATATGAAGTGGCCCAATAACATACAAAACATTAATAAATCTAACATTTTAGCCTATCACATACTCGACATGACCCTAAGACATGGGCTATAGACATTATGCACCAACATGATCGATGAACATGTGTTTACACCATATCAGGTGAAGTTGGTACTATTTCACTTCTCATTGAACGATCCTGCGAGAGATTGGTTCACATCCTTGCCCTATGCAAGTATTCACACATGGCAGGAGTTACAACAACACTTTCTAGACGAATACTACACTCCTCAAAGAACCAAGTTGGGTTGATCGACACTTAGGGAATTTCAACAAATGCCAGGTGAACTGTTTTACGAGTCATGGAAACGGTTCAACCAGTTGATTCCAAATTGTCCTCACCATGGCATTCAAGATGGGAGTTGATTACGACATTTCATGATAGCATCTTCAATCAAGATAGGAGATATATAAGGTCGTGACTGGATGTACGTTTTTACATAATATGTTGATATTGACTGGGATTATTTGGAATTTGTAGCCAAAGATTCGAAGAGGAGGCTCAACTGGACCGGAACAAGAAATATCCGGTTATGGCACCAACCAGTGTGGGTGCCACCAATCTTAGAGTTGCTCAATTGGGGAGAGAGAGAGAAGGAAGCACTGGAGCGGCAATTAGAAAAGTTTTAAGGTATTGGAGGAAGTGATGCATTGCATCCGGTCAAACCTTTCCGGTTTGTGACACTTGTGGCGCGTTGGGCCACACTTTGGATGATTATCTGGGGCAATTCGGTACGGCTAAAGAGGACGTAAACATGGTGTATGGAGGCAAAAGAAATATGTTATGAATTCTAACAAATATCACTCAGGTTTGTGTAATCATTCTAATTTTCTGTACATCAATACTACTAATCAATTGATTCCAAATTTTCAGGTACCAAATCAAGGAATCCAACAATACAAGAACCGGCAACCTAACTATAACCAGAATCATAATCAAGGAGATTACAACTAGGGAAATCAAAGGAGCTATCAGCAAAATCAGGATCAAGGCAAGTCAAGCAATCAAAGCAAAGGATCCAATAACGATATGATGGAGTTCCGAAGCAAATAAGAAAAGATCAAGAATTGCAATCAAAGTCTCATCAAGCATTGGAGAAGCAATTGCTCAGTTGGCGGCAGATATGGCTCATGTGAGGAAGGAGTCGGGACGTTTGCCCAGTGATACTACAAAAAATCCACAACATCAAGGAAGTTCATCCAATGCTAGAGTCAACCAGGTTAGTATTCTTTGCTCCTGTAAAGTTTATGATAATAAGGTCAGGTCTCCTCCACAATTTATAGAGGGTATCGTGGAGGAGGTTGATGAAGAGAACGAGTCTAAAACTGACCCGGAACTTGTCAACCATAAAAAGAAAAAAAGTGACTCTTCAAGAAAAAATAACAGGGTAATAGAAATCAAACTAGTTTAAACGAAGGAAAAGGGTACAGAGGGTACTATCGTCCCATTTCCTAAAGCATTAATTAATCTGGACACAAAAATTATCAACAAACGTGGCCCACAAGAAGACGAGATGTGGGAAGTTTTTAAACAAGTCAAATAAAATCTCCTAATACTTGATGCAATCAAACCGAGAATGTTAGTGTCGTTTTATCAAGTGTTCTCCTACCAAAGCTCTGAGATGCAGGTGCTCCTCTAATCCTCATTCAAGTGGGTGACTTAAGATGCGTCGAGCCTTGTTGGATTTAGGAGCTAGTGTAAATATTTTATGGGGGAATTTATACGATCAATACGACTTCGGACCATTGAAACAAGCCGGCACCACTGTGGTGTTGGCCGATTTAACGTTAAAACTACCCTGGGGGATTTTGCGTGATATCATTGTCAAAGAATAAGAGTTTTATTATCTGAAGACTTTTTAGTTTTAGATTACGTTCACATTGAAAAAAACTAAACAACCTAATGTCATACTCAATGGACCGTTTTTAGCAACTGCTAATGCATTAATTGATTGTAGAAACGGTACTGTCGCCAAACATTTGGAAATCGAAAAATTCGCTTAAATGCTTTTTCCCATTCATCTAATTCTCTAGTCAATGATGTATGTTTATGGCAGACATCATTGACAGGTGTCATCCCCATGAAAGTGAGGAAGACATTATAGGACGTGTATTGTTTGTGACAGGGACCTAGCAGAAGTTGATGCAGAATTAGTGATGTGTGTGAATTATATATGCTTTTATAATGAATTTTTCTTCACACAAATTTAGTTTTAAAATTGATTTTCACCTAAAAACTAAACTACACACACAAAAGGGCAAGTGTACCCGTCGGGTGGTAATATAGTTTATCGGTAAGAACCGGATATAAATCCATGGACGCGATGTCTTGATACTAAACTTTTGCTACTTTAAAGCCTTTTCAATCAATGGGTTGGTTTTGTTTCTAATTTATCGTGCGAAAAACAAACTACTAACTAATCTAAGGAAGAACAATATCTTAAAGAGGTTGCCTAAACTAAGCATCCACTAACAAACAACAAAGGGGAAAGACTAGTGATGATGCAAGCCCTAAATTCAACTAAGTCCCCAATCAAGGCTTCCTAGTTGTATAATTCTTAGGGAAACTAAAATGAAATAACATTCTAATCACCTAAAAATTATTCTTTTAGGTTTACTTGCTAAGTTGATGTTAATCTTTAATAATGAGTTATTTGTTTGTCAAAATTCCTAACTCTACAAATTAGGGAAAACCACTATCAACAACATCCTAATCACCCTAACTTGATTTCAAGTAAGTAAAATCCTCATCATGGTCATGCTAGACAACAATCTTGGCCTAAATCATCATACTAACACAAACACAAACACAAACTATAGAATTCATATTAACATACTTTTGATCTTTCCAAATCTAAATACAAGAATCCATACACATGTGTTCAAATCACCATTCAATTCATGTTAGAAATTACCATTACTAGTTTCTTGCTATGAAACATACTAACAAGTTAATACGATTCAACAATAATAATCTTTACATGGGCTTTCCAACACCACATGTATATACTTATGATCAAACATTCAAGAACAACAACTTTAAACATGTACATGAACTCCAAGAACAAGATTAAACATCCCTATGAAGATTAACAAAAACAATCATCACATCTCGTTCCATGTTATCACATATTCATTAGCTTCAAATAAGTTTAAGCAACACAAATGTTTAGCCGATAAGGCTCATAACTACTAGATCAAATATAAGAAAGCTTAAATTGTTCATAATGTAAATGGTAAATGAGTGAATCTTCTAATGATTAACTCTTCTTCAAAGCTCCTCCTTCGCTCCAACAAGCTTCCAAGTCTAGATTCTTGAGACAAAACTTCACCAAAATGCTCCAACTCCCTTGCAAATGAGCTTGTGACCCGTATTTAAGTTGTTAGGTGTTTGGCACGACCATGCCACCTTTTGGCATGGTCGTGCGTGGTAAGTATCAAAAGAGCTTTTCGCTTGTCGATCTTGTTTGCTACCATTTTTGGAAAAATCCCGCTCAAAGTTTCCCGAGGTGGCACGGCCATGCAAACTATGGCACGACCATGCGTATCGATGAATTACCAACGATGACTGATGCGATCTCAAGAATGAGCTGATCAGGGACTGATTTGGATCAGGCACGGTCATGCTTGAGGATGGCATGGTCGTGCGAGTCGTGGATCTTCCGGGTTTGCGATGACAGTTGATAACACTGATGAGAGTGCGATGATATTTGGCCTAGCACGGTCGTGCCAGGTATTGGCACGGTCGTGCCATGTCTGGCAGTTTGCTTGAATGTTCCGTTTTTGCTCCATTTTGCTCCAAAAGCCTCTGTTTCAACACCGAGCCCAATCCCGGACCTGTATTTTCACAAACAACTTAAATGGGTGCCAAAATCAATGAAAATACAAAGAGTTCTCACATCAACGGGGTATATTTGATGTTTTAAAGATCTGTAAATTCTTATACATCAAACATCCCCACACTTGAACTTTGCATGTCCTCAAGCAAACCAAAACAAACAAAAACTCTCTCAATGGAAATCATCTCAACTAGCATTTTATAAGCATAAATAAATAATTCGGGCTATAACAATTAAGGACTACTCAATATGAAAGAAAAACCAAAAAGTATGCAAAATATGTTTATGAGCAATGGTCCATCTTAGAAATCCCTACAAGTTCACCTTACATCCTCGCAATGTTCACACACTCGGCTAAATATAGGTGCACATACACATTATGGAGTATGTTTAGAACACTCGAAGACAAGACCATGACTATGCGATATCATAAGCTTGTAGAAGGATCAAATCTAATCACTCGACAAAAATATAACATAAATCATGAGATCTTGTTTGGGTTATAACTTGGCTAGGGTTAAGGGTATGGAAGTGGATTTTGAAGTGGCTAAAATGGTTGCAACCCGATGGTTCAACTAACTTGAAACATAAGGAAATAGAACTATACAACTTAATAATATCTAATCGAGAGCTAATCGACAAGTTTAGCTTTTCAACTCCCAAATTGCTCTAACGAAGCCAATTGATAAGGCTTTTTTTCAAACATTAATTATTCGTTTCGTTTTTTCACACATCCTTTAGAGAGAACTAGGTATACTTAGATAAAAACTCTTAACCATGAGGTTACAACTAATAAACTAAGATACTATAAAAAAAGCTACAAGTTAATCACCAACCAAACCGGGCTTCCAACCAAAAAATTGGGTTAAAATATAAAAGGATAATTTGGCAAAGTGGTTAATATTTAGTGGTTTAAAAGAGATGAAAGGGAAAAGCTCAAATTGGTTTGACTAGAGGTATGATTCGGGTGTGGGAATAAATATAAATGGCTAAAAAAAGGTTTCCTAATACCTCAATCATCTTCATACTATACGTTTGGTTTGTGGCCTCGAAATGTTTACCTAACACCAGTTCCAAATCGCAAAAGTCATCCGGCTCACTCAATCTTTGCCCGCAAAATCGTGAGAAAAAATAATTCTAAAGTTATAAGGCTAAAAAATAACTCACGGAAACGGGCATATTGGTAAATATGCAAGGTAAACAAGTAGGTCAATCGCTCGTTTCTCATGCTCAAAATTATACAGATAAAATCACTTGATGGTAATCCTCACATGAGCGAAACCCCTTTTTGTGTTTACCCTTATTCATTTATCAAAAAATTTTAGTGCTTATTTAAAAACTTATGTTGATTTGATTTGATTAGTATGCCACAAAAAATGTTCAAGAGAGCTTTGCAATCATTAAGATTTTTTTAAATGGACATTAAAGCTCAAGCACTTAGCCACCTCCCCACACTTAAAATTGTACATCGCCCTTGATGTACAACAAAAACAATTATATAAGCAAAATGCACATATAATAAAAGTGGAGGAAACGGGAACACGAGAACTCCCCTGAAACATAAAGGCTTGAACGAAGCAAAACAAAATAATAAGGAGCATCTGCAACGAACCACCGAGCCATCCATCAAACCAACATCTCATCAAGCCAACACTGCACACTAGCAAACATGATCAAACTCACTAGGAATTTACCCAAACCAATATACCCTTGCCTTTATATATTTAGCCCACTAAAATTAAGCAAAAGAAATTAAAGTTCTACGACTGAGGGTGTACAGACAATGGAAAATGGCACACCCCTCAAACACAAAATAATAAAAATACAAGATAGAGAACGAGACTAAAACCTGCCACCAGATCCGGAAGGACCGGTGTCGTCCCAACGATCAAACCTGGATCTGCGTGTGAACTGGGAAGGCAGCTGCGTGTAAGGTGCATTGAGCAAGTTCCCAATATGTTGTTGCGAACCAAAAAGCCAGTCAAAGCTTCATTGGTTTCGCTCATACATGTACTCCAAGAAGTTCCCCTGCCGGTGCTGTTTGGCACGAATCAGATCCACACGTCTCACCCCCTGCTGATCCAAGGCAAATCCATCCATCTGCCGCCAAAGATCAATCGATGATGGCTCATAAGGACGATAAGCACCATGCTTGTAACCACCACCACCATACTCACCGTACACATTCTCCCAGTTTGGGCTCCCAAAATCGTGGCCCAAACCATCAATCTACATGTGAGCCCCCCCCCCCCCCCAGAGAGATCATCATGCCCGTGAACTGAGATATTCCGCATGTGTAAGTCACCACTATCACCGTCACCATCACCAACATCATCTTCTCCAACATTATCATCACCGTCCGCTTTGGGAAGCTGATCCCAAATCCTACCCAACTCGTCAAGAAGCTTTGGGATTCCGTTTACCTTATGGATCATATGCATGGAGTTTAGTTGTGCCAAGTCGAGCATACCAATATCACAACACTCGGTTAGATGATCTAACTGATCTCGGTAATACTTGGCGAGTTTGGTGACGAATGCACCTCCACAGATTTTTGATGTAGGCGTAGAACCACTACCCCGCTAAAGTGACTTGGCTATGCTAAAAGCCACGTCGCAGTTTTAACCGGATGTGATGCAGTAAAGATGAAAAAGGTCTCAGGTGGTGATGTTACCGGTACTGTCACCCCGACCTCCAATGATGTGGAAAATCGCTCTCTTAGCGATGCGAGGTAGCGGGTCAAGAATCCATGTTGCCTTGGGATTTCACGGGTCCCATACACGACCAGGAACCATGATCTCATCCCAAAAAGTGGTTTATCCGCATTTGGCTCCTTTTCTTGCAAACTACCATGAAAGAGCTCTAAGTCGATTTCGTCATCTTCATACAATCCCAAAACTTAACCAAACCGACTAATCGATTGGTGATGCCATTTACGTCCCAGTTGGAAGCTTACACCCACCTTTTTATTGTATAAGTCCGGGCAAAGAAAGGTAAATTGAAAAGATGCGAAAAACTCAATAACTAGCTCTACATATTGGGGTTCTACGAAGTCAAAAAGGTGGGTCCATGGATGTTTATTAGGTCTTCAAACCGCTCCGTCTGACGTTTGCAACTTCCGTGTGGGCTTAATTAAGTGTCCTCTTGCCCAAAATCATTCCACCTTTGTGATACAATGCCCTTCCCTAGCGTTGTTGCTGAACTACAAATACGGATGGTTCATCTACAAGAATGAGCAAGAATTAATCAGCAACCAAAACAGACAAAAATCAGACTCTAGACAGTTGGCACGATCGTGCCACCCTATGGCATGGTCGTGCGTGCCTTGAAAATAGCAGGCTTTATGAAGATTTTATGAGATTTAATGAAGTTCTGGGTTTTTCTCCCAGCCGCATGATCATGCCATACCTTGGGACCCTTGTGCCTGACCAATTTCTGGGTGAAGACTTGAAGATCTAGAAATTTTTATGAAGAGCACGATCGTGCCATGCCTTGGCACCATCGTGCGCGTTGAATTTCTAGGCAGAATTATGAAGAACCAACACAATTTATGAAGAGCACGACCATGCCATTAGGTGGCACGATCGTGCGTGACGGCACCAGAAAATGCGATAGCCTTTAAATCACACCCGACCCCCATTTTTTCAAATTTTGATTAGGGGTTTTGTAAATTGGTCAAGTTTGATTCACAACAATACAAAAAAACATAAAAAGGGGCTTGGATCGGGTGATTTAGACCAAGCCCTAAAAACTTAAAAGAAACTAACTATGAAGAACATCACCCTTAAACATAAAAACTAACAAAGAAGAAGAAGGATTCGTACCTAGAATGCTTGTTGGGATAAAGGAAAGCAAGAAATTCTTGGAGGAAGCAAGAAGATGCGGAGAATCCGTGAGTGCTTTGAATGGGTTCAAGTGAGGAAAATGAAGATAAAAAGAAGTGGTTGAGTTATTGATGGTGGTTCTTTTATTGGTTCTACTAAGCGTTGACACTATCAGGTCTGGTGGTGCCAGCTTTTTATGTGATACTGCTCAATTTTCGAATTTTATTTTACTCTAACTTAATTGCTAAAACTTTAAAGTTTTAAAAACATCTAAATTTAGAAATTAAATTAAATAAATAAAAGGGGTGAATAAGAAAAAATAAAAAATAAAGTCAAAACTCCTTGAACCCGGGGCACTCACGAAGCATCTCCTACCAAGAAGAGGAACCGAACTAACATACCTGAAAGTCGGCAACAAGCTCTAACATCCTGGCGAACCGGAACGAACCGAAACCTGAATAAGAAATAAACAAACAAAAAAAATATATAAAAATACACTGGCTAAATTTATTTACGAGTCTTCAGCTAGACTAACCAAGCCGAATTCATTATTCTTGGGGTGGAGGGTGACAACCTCCTTACTCTGGTCAATGGGCCCTCCAACATAAGCCTTTAGCCTATGCCCGTTGACTTTAAACAACCGACCATCCTCATGACCTATTTCCACAGTCCCGTAAGGAAACACTGCTCCTACAGTGTAAGGACCTGACCACCGAGATTTCAGCTTACAAGGAAACAACTTAAGTCGTAAGTTGTATAACAACACACGATCACCTACTCGGAATTCCTTATTTTCCTTAAAGCGGGTATCATGAAGCGTCTTAGTACATTCCTTGTACAACTTAGAGCTTTCGTACGCATCATTCCTAAGCTCCTCAATCTCGTGAATCTTCACAAACCTGTTTTCACCTGCAGTAGCCATATCAAGATTAACTGTCTTCAAAGCCCGATATGCTTTGTGCTTGAGTTCAACAGGCAAATGACAAGACTTCCCATATACCAATTTAAACGGTGTCTTGCCTATAGGAGTCTTGTAGGCCATCTGGAAAGCCCATAGTGCATTATCCAACTTCTTGAACCAATCCTTACGGCTAGAATTAACCGTTTTCTTAAAAAATCCGCTTGATACCCCGATTAGTGACCTCAACTTGTCCACTCGTCTGTGGATGATATGGTGTAGTGAATCGGTGTTGCACACCATATCGGGACAATGCTATCTCAAGCTGTGCATTACAAAAATGCGTCCTAAGATCACTAATCAATGCCTTTGGGGCACCAAAGCAAGCAAACAGATTCTTCAAAAACCTCACTAATAACCTAGCATCATTAGCGGGTAAAGCCTGCGCTTCAGCCCTCTTTGACATGTACTCAACAACGACTAGGATGTAGCGGTTGCCAAAGAGGTCGGGAAAGGACCCATGAAGTCTAACCCCCATACGTTAAAGACCTCACAAACTTGGATGTTGTTTTGTGGCATCTCATTGCGTGTTGAAATGTTGCTTGCTCTCTAGCAGGCATCACAGGACCTCACCCACTCATGGGCATCACGGAAGATAGTAGGCCAAAAGAATCTAGAGTCGAACACTTTCTTCGCCGTGTTGCTCGCTCCATGGTGGCCTCCCATGGGTCCCTCGTGACAACGGCACAAAATATCTCTCGCCTCGTCACCATACACACATCGCCGGATCATCTGATCCGCTCTTACCTTAAATAAGTAAGGGTCATCCCAAAAGTAATACTTGACAACCGCAATGAACTTTTGCTTTTGCTGATGGGTCATCCCCTTGATCAGGATGCCACTAGCTAAGTAATTCGCAAAGTCAGCAAACCATGGGGAATCATTATTAATCTCAATCCTAATAAGAAACTCGTGGGGGAAATTTTCATCGATGTTAGGCCCACGAATTTACTTTCCCTCAGAATGCTCAAGTCGAGACAAATGATCGGCTACCAGATTTTTAGCCCCTTTCTTATCATGGATTAATATCAAACGCCTATAGCAAAAGAATCCAACGTATCAATCTCGGTTTAGCATCTTGCTTGCTAAAAGATACCGAAGGGCGACATGATTCGTGTACACAATGGTCTTGGAAAGGACGAGATAAGATTGAAACTTATCAATGGCAAAGATCACAGCTAGGAGCTCTTTCTTTATCATGGTATAATACTCTTGAGCATCATTCAAGGTTTTGCTCGCATAGTAAATCGGGTGAAAGTGCTTATCTCTCCTTTGACCCAAGACGGCCCAACTGCGAAATCACTCGCGTCACACATCAACTCAAATGGTTATTAAGGATTTGGAGGTGATGCCTATTATGGATTCAAATCCTACTTGGACACATTAAGTGGAGAATTTGCCCGAGCATATAGATATTCATTTGAAGTTGTCACTTTAATCAGCTCCACAAGTTGAGCTGAAGACATTACCCAAGCACCTGAAGTATGCTTTTGTCGGGGACAACAAAACCCTACCGGTAATTATGGCATCAAATTTGTCAAATGAAAAGGAAAAAGCGCTTATGAAAGTTTTGGTAGCCAACCGGGCTCACGATTGGGTTGGCTATTATTGCTCTCAAGGGGATCAGTCCATCCCTTGTCATGCCCAAAGAAGGTGCAAAACCAGCTCGAGTTACACAATGACGAGTAAACCTGAACATGAGGGAGATTATGTAGAAGGAAGTCTTGAAGTGGTTGGATGTCGGGATCATCTATCCCATATCCGATAGCATGTGGGTGAGCCCAACACAGACGGTACCAAAGAAAGCGGGCATCCAGATTGTTACAGGTGAAGATGGTAAGGAAGTAGCCACTCGACCGATAACCAGGTGGAGAATTTGCATAGATAATAGGATATTGGATGCCGCAACATCCAAGGATCACTTTCCTCTTCCTTTTATTGATCAACTTGTTGAAAAGCTCACAGGTCATAAATTTTACTGTTTTTAGATGGTTATTCAGGTTATAATCAGATTGTTATTTATCCTGATGATCAACAAAATACCATTTACCTGTCCTTACGTTACCTTTGCATTTTGGCGAATTCCGTTTGGATTGTGTAACGCCTCAGCCACCTTTTAAAGGTTTTAATAAGTTACTACGAACAATACACATCCACCACTAATAATCATCACTATTCACATGCACAAACAAACAACAAAGATAGCATAACCCATGATTATCCCATAGTCATGAGGAAATACTCAACCTAAGAATATTGAGGCGATACTCACATCCATAGGCATGAGGAAGTGTGTGATGGCAAACATCCCAAACCATGAGGAAACGCTAGCCTAAGAGTAACGAGGCGATACCAACATCTCATGCCTTGAGGAAAAGTCAATATGATAAGTACCTAAGAATAATGAGGTACTTGTGAAATGAGTAACCATTGTATATAAATTAAACAGACAAAGAAACCAAGTAACACAGAAACCACACCGTGAACTTGCATGCTTTGATTATTGAGTTAAATGAAACATGAAATTCATGAGACTTGATACATCCCAAAAGTTAAAATTGTAAGAAGGGGAATTAGAGATCTACTCATTGTTTGAGTATATTGATCCTTGAATAACCACACGAAACTAAGAAACTCCAAATGACAAGATTACCCTAAAAGATATATAAATACAAAATTATACTAAACCACCAATACATAAATAAAACTATATTATTAACCCTAACATTGGGAACTTTTGTTTAACCTAATATTATATTAAATATAAAAATAAATTATATTTATATATCTATTGGTAATAAACACAACTAAATGTAGAATAACAAGTTATTATGTTA
>CAMTDV010000805.1:0-11458 GCA_947069175.1 Scalesia atractyloides | reverse complement strand
TTGTAGACTCGATCTGCCTTTTGATAAGATGAGTAGCCCATGAAGTAGCACACATCACCAACTGTTTCAAACTTGATAAGATTATCTTCAGTGTTGAGGAATGTACAGGAACATCCGAACGGTCTAAAGAAATCTATCAGGGGCTTCCTTTTGAAAAGGAGTTCATAAGCTGTCTTTCCATGAGGTTTGACAATGAGATCTCGATTCAAAACATAGCATGCTGTGTTGACTGCTTTAGCCCAGAAGATTATGGGAAGCTTGGAGTCTACAAGCATAGTTCGAGCAGCTTCAATGAGTGTTCTATTCTTTCATTCCGCTACCCCATTTTGCTGAGGAGTTATGGCAGCACTGCATTGAAGGTGTATTCCTTTTTCTTCACAGAAGGAGACAAACGTATGATTTTTGAATTCTGTCCCGTTGTCGCTTCTTACGGATTTCACTTTCAGCTTGATTACGTTTTTATTCATAAGGTTGAAGCTTTTCAGAATGGAAGTTGTCTCACTTTTGGCTTCGAGGAAATATACCCATGAAAAACGTGAGAAATCATTTGTAATTACCAAACAATAAGATCTTTTAGCTAAACTTTTAACACTTATAGGGCCGAAAAGATCCATGTGCAGCAATTACAGTGGGGCAGATATCGTATTCACTGCTTTGGATTTATGAGGCTTTTTGTGTTTCTTTCCTTGGGCACATGCTATGCATTTTTCTGAAAAAGGAAAATCTTTCATAGGTAATCCTCTTACTAAATTTAATTTAGAAATCTTATTTATATTTTTGAAATTCACATGCCCGAAATGCCTATGCCAAATAAGTGATTCCGATTCTGATGCTCTTGAAATAAGACATGTCATTTGCTCATTTAATTTAGCATTTTTCATATTTAGCGTATAGGTTTTGTTTTGACGGGGAGCTCTGAGCATGATCATTTCTGCAGGGATGGAGTATTCGGGCTTGAGGAATAAGCATTCCATGTTGTTGAACAGTACTGATATTCCTTTGTCGCAGACTTGTGATACGCTCATGAGATTGTAACACAACTCTGGAACATAATTTACATTCTCTAGAGTAAGTGCTTCAGACACGATGTCACCCATTCCGACAATTTTCCCTCCCTTTTCATCTCTGGCAAAGGATACAAAATCACAATCAATAACTCGAAAGTTTTTCAGGAGATCCTTTAAACCAGTCATATCCTGGAGCATCCACTGTCAACATGCCAAATATATTCCATGAGCATCCGAAGCCATTTTTGAAGTTTATTCTGTTATACAACAACAACAACAATAAAATATGTACAACTTAGTTAGTTTTCGGAACCCAAACTTGCTTTACGTTAGTTCTATCATGATTTTGACAAGAGTGTTTTCTTTTCTTTTCCAAAAACAAGTTAAATTAACTATGCATTTCACTGATTCTTCAGATTGTAAAATTGATCAGTGAAACTTTTAACCAGATCTTGATTAGGTTTAGAAAATTTCTTGCTTTTGCAATGTTTCGTAGTATGTCCTAAATGACCATAATGAAAGCATTGTTTGCAATTTGATCTTTTCTTCCTGGGTGCCAAGTGTGAAGATGATGTATGTAATGAGAATCTGGAGCTGCTTGAGGAATTTGATGATGTAACATGGCTTGAATCTTTGACTTTCTTCCATTTCTTGTCTAGATAATTTTCATCCTCAATGTCGTCTTCACTGTCCTCATTATCTGATGACGAGATTGATTCTTGACTTTCACTTGACATTTCTCCATCACTTTCTGAAGTTGTTGTACTTGAATCATCTTTATTGCTTTCTTCAGTAAGGTCTTTATCAGTCTCTGATGTACCTGTACCTAATGGAACAAATCCGAGAATTTTCTCTGTAAGGAACTTTCCAAATATATTTTTCTTCAATACTGGGACAAATACAGGATATTCAAGCATAACATTTTCATCATTAAAAACAGAGTTTAAGTCATGACTCTCAACCGCAGGATGCACTTGGTTGTAAGTCTTAAGTGTAGGCGCAAGGCCATTACAGTCATCCTGAATGTTAAATTTTGGCATGAAGCCGTTACAGTCATCTATCCTAGTCAAACTATTACAGTTATCATAAATAGAAGTACTGTTTGTCTTGTTACAATTCCAGACGAACCAGTTAACTGTTGAATAACTGTCGCCTGAGTAACCGATTCCTATTTTTGAACCTCCACAATCATCTTCCTCATCGCACACATCTTCTTAACCCTCACACAGATCTGCATTGCTTTCAGACATGTTAGTATTGTTTTGGGTTTTGTAAAAAACATTTTGATCTAAAGGATCATTTTTATCGATTTAGTCATTTTTTTGGATGAGGAGATGGCATAGGGACATAATTTTTGCTGTGCGGAGGAGGAAATATTTTTGTTTCGTTTCCGAGATTGTCCTTATATCTGATTCCATCCTTTAAGAATGTCGGTCGTTGGCAATTTACAATATCAACCAGTGCTTTTTGACTAATTTTCTATTTATCAATAATGATTTGCAATTTGTTATTTTCGTTTTGTGATTTTTCTAATTTTTCGGTCAAATCATTTATGATAAAATCTTTTCTGAAAGAAATTCCAAAGGCTAGATAGATCTCACTACTTCTTATATCCACTTATCTTTCAGGAGTATATTTATGTACTTGCTCATGATCATGGTTTAAATGGATCGATTTTGTTGGAAAATGCAGGTTATGACAATAAATCCAGTTTACTAATTGTGAAACGTTTAATCATTCGAATGTATCAACAGAATCATTTGATTCTTTCTGTTAATGATTCTAAACAGACTGCATTTTTGGGGCACAACAAGAATTTTTAAAGTCTGCATTTCAGCCACAGTTGAGTTCAACTTTCTTTGATATGCAGCTTCATTTTCTTTTAGTTCTTGATTAATTTTTAAAACCTTTTCTTTTTCTTTAATTATGTCACGGTTGAATGATTTGTAATGTGCCACGACGTTCAAACACGGTTTGGTGCACAACTTTGCTTTAAATTCATATGGTATGCTATTTACCAAATCCTTATCCTCAGATTCTGACTTCATGGCGGTTGTAGAAGTTCCAACCGTTTCATTCTTGTTGTTACTGATTGCTTCTTGAGCTGTCAGTTTCGAATCATTCATCTCAGCTTTCTGTTTTCCCTTCTCTGAAGTTGGTTCAGCTGGATTGACGATGCTTTTCAGACCCTTGTCATCTTTGGGAATCCTGGCTGTTTGCTTTTCCACACAGTTTGATGCGGACGTGATAGAAACAGTAGAGATGTTGCCATGAGGGCTTTGTTGACTTCTCCTTTAGCCTCAGCTATTTCCTCTAACCAGTCGTAATCTTCCACCACTAGAGCTTTTTGGTTATTTTCAACAACACTATCACTCCCTTCAATAGCCACCGACCTTCTTGTCTGATTGAGTTCACTATTTTCATTCTTCAGCAAAGGGCATTCCCTCTTGAAATGACCCAGATTTTTGCAGTTGTAACATTTCAGCTTGGACTTGTCAAATCCAGCTTTTCCCAGAGCTAGCCTTTTTCCTGTTTTGTCTTGAAATTTCTTTAATCGAAGAGTGATCATCGCCATCTGCCATTTCAAGTCCATCTCCTCCATATCATCAGGATCCACCTGATACATGTCTTCAGCAGTGAGAAAATCTCTTTTCAACTCACCTGACATGAGAGCCTCATAGCTGCTCAAGTAGGTGTTAAACAGAGCGACATGTTCGGTGGATCTCTTAAGTGCTTAAGCATCACTGGCCACGGTAGTCTTCTCGTTGGATGATGAGGCCTTTGCAGAGCTTGCGGAAGCGTTGGGATAAGATTCGACAGCACTTTGAGGATTCAATCCACATGAGGTTATGGGAGCAAGAAACGCCATATTTTTGGGAGCAGAAGTAGCAGCAGCTGATTGAGTAAGTTTCTGTGAATACCCTGTTTGGTTCATCTCTCTCTTGATAATATCCATTTCAAAGGCTTTCAGAGTGTTGATCAGTTCCGAGAGTGTGACAGGAGTTGTGCTGGTCAAGAAAGTTCTTTTAATCATCATACACTGAAGGCTTCATTCTTTAGGGAGTGAATCTAGAAGCTTCTTGATGGATGCATAGTTTGCAACAGGATTTCCCACTTTTTTCATTTTAGTCAGCACTCTCAGAAATCGACCGATATGATCTGATAAGCTTTCACCATGAACACTCCCGAACATACTCTTTCTGAACCATGTCTCTTTTGTTGTCCATGAGCTCCTCGTTTCCTTCATAGCAGAAGTGTACTCTTCGAACAAGTTGTTGTCGTCCTTGGACAGGGCCATTGTAAGAGCAGCATGAGCCCTGCGATCACGTTGAATAAGAGTTATGTCTTCTTCGGTGAACGTTGATGGATCTTTGTTGATCGTACAAATATCGTCACGAATTATCATTGGAACGTATGGACCCACCGTGACGGACATCCATTGAGTATAGTCAGTATACTCAAAGAAGGCTTTGATTCTGTTCTTCCAACTGCTGAAATCCTCAGATCCTTTCAACTTGGGAGGTCTTGTAGCCGTTCCTGTTTCCAACTCGGCTTGGGCTATTGGGTTAAGTTGATTTAGAGACATCTTGGTTAATCAGAGATTAAATACGTTGGGAAGTATAGATCAGATGACAAATACGCTGCAATAGAATTAAATACGCTGGAGATGCCTGGCGACTTTATCCTGTGAAATTAGCTAAATTCGCTGGAACATGAAAAACAAACATAAGTTTGGCTAAATACGCCGATCACCGTGATAAAATCGCTGAGGATTTTTATCACTGACTTCGAAGTCGCCTTCGATTAAATGTGCTGACACTATTTCACTGGAAATCAACAAATCCGCTGGTGTTTACCCGGCGTATTTGTTAATTACGCGATATTCAAGTTAAATCCGCAATATTCAAAGATATCTATGCTGTATTCATCAATAAATACGCCCAGCAGGGTTTAAATACGAAAAAAACCCTCTAATCACCCAAAAACGACTCAAAAATCATGTTTCTTTGCACCAAAATGACCCAAAAGTTTACCAAAACACTGATTAACAACAACCTAATGATTAAACACACCAGATCAAGTCATTTTAAGTTCAAAATTTTGAAAAACCTTGAAACTTTGAAAACTTTTGAAAAACCTTCAAAACTTGAAGAATCTTAACGAAAACTCAAACAATCAAGAGCACAAAGGCTCTGATACCAAATTGTGAGTCCCAAATCAGATTCGGATCACAGTGGTTGATTGTTATCACCCAAACAACTATAGATTAGTTGTTTGAATGTGTAAAAGTTAAGAAAAACCAAAGAATGAAGATGAAGATTCTTGTATGGATCAAACAACAAGTGTTATATATGGAATCTCAAATGATATAATCACTGAATGCACCTGGATATTTCGGATTAAGCACAAGAACAACAAGCAAAACACAAGAGCAATCACCAAAATCTGTCCAAGAACCTTGGACTAGGGTTTTCATTGATATTCATATTTATAGCCACTGACTACCCAGTGTATTTATTAAGTACGCTGGAAACATAAATACGCACCCTATTAAAGAAATCACAAATTACACCTTTGGCCCTTCTAGATTTACAAACTATTACAAAACCAGCTCTAAACTATTTCGCTCAAGTATCAACGGTCTCAAAACGTCCTAACAGTTTAACTTGCTAATTGCTTGTTTGATTTGAAATGTTTACATTTTATGAATACATGATGAGAATCCGCGAATTGATTCGAAACTTTAAGTCGTGTAACGAATACGCGCATGAACATAAGTATAATTGCGTATGAAGATTGTGAATTTTGTATAATTGATCAATTTGATTACAATCAAAGCCTTGGATTTACAATGATTCGAAAATGAAATACGATTACAAGGTTTGGACTTTCCAAAAATAGAAACACAATGCAAACTTACTAAAAACAGAAAGTTACAAAGACGAAGCATTACAGTCTCCCATCCTTTAGGAAATTTCGTCCCGAAATTTAGGAAGATGTAACGAACAGATGCGGATACTTAGTCTTCATGTCGCTTTCAAGTTCCCAAGTAAACTTAGCGCCACGTTTTCCTTCCCACCGAACCTTCACGATAAGAATTCGATTGTGCCTTAGTTGCTTAGTGCCTCGATCCATGATTTCGACTGGTTTCTCAACGAAGTGCAAGGTCTCAATGATTTGAAGATCTTCAAGTGGGACTTGGAGTCCTTCATTGGCTAGACATCTCTTCAAGTTTGAGACGTCGAAGGTAGGATGAACGTTGTTGAGCTCTTGTAGTAGGTCCAGTCGGTATGCTAACTTGCCAATCCTTTTGAGAATCTGGAAAGGACCCACATAGCGAGGAGCGAGCTTTCCCTTCTTTCCGAAATGAACCACACCCTTCCAAGGGGATACCTTGAGAAGTACAAAGTCACCAATGTTGAATTCCAAAGTCTTGCGTCTTTTATCTGCATAGCTCTTTTGTCGACTTCTGGCTTTGAGCAAGTTGTCCCGAATTTGTAAAATCTTGTCCGTCGTCTATATTATAAGCTCGGGACCGGTGATTTGAGCTTCCCCGATCTCGTGCCAACAAATAGGCGATCGACACTTGCGTCTATACAATGCCTCAAAAGGTGCCATTTGAATCCTCGCGTGGTAACTATTATTGTACGAGAATTCGACCAAATGCAAGTGCATGTCCTAGTTGCCACCAAAATCGATTACGCAGGAACGAAGCATGTCCTCTAAAGTTTGGATAGTATGCTTGGTTTGACCATCCGACTGAGGATGGAAGGCCGTACTAAAATTGAGGTGAGTAGCGAGAGCTTTTTGAAACGTTTGCCAAAGACGGGAAGTGAAACGACCATCACGGTCCGAGATAATGTCAACGGGGACACCGTGATGACAGATGACTTCATCCATGTAGATACGAGCCAATTTCTCGACTCGGTAGTCTTCACATATGGGAAGGAAATGAGCAGATTTGGTCAGCCCGTCGCGATTACCCAAATACTATCGTGACCAGACGATGTACGAGGGAGTTTGGTGATGAAATCCATGGCAATACTCTCCCATTTCCAAACAGGAATTTCTGGTTGTTCGAGTAAGCCAAAGGGACGTTGATGTTCGGCCTTTACCTTGGAACAAGTAAGGCATTTCGAAATGTAGCAGGCGATATCTTTCTTCATACCAGGCCACCAATAAGACATACGAAGGTCATGGTACATCTTATCAGCGCCGGGATGAATAGAATATCGAGATTTATGAGCTTCACTCATCAGTAGTTCACTAAGATTATCATAGTTAGGGATCCAAATACGGTCAAGATAGCACATGATGCCATTGGATTTGGTTACGAGTTGGCTTTTAGCACCACACTTTAACTCATTATCGAGGTTACCCTCATTAACGGTCGAGTATTGTGCCTCACGAATTAGCTCTTGAAGCTTTCCCAAAGTTTGGTAGCAACGTACACTCTTAATATGAGTTTTCCGACTAAGTGTGTCAACCACAACATTCGCCTTACCAGGGTGGTAGCGAATATCGCAGTCGTAGTCGTTTAACAATTCCACCCAACAACGTTGACGCATGTTGAGTTCCTTTTGATTGAAGATGTGTTAGAGGCTCTTATGGTCGGTGAAGACCATACACTTTGTACCATAAAGGTAGTGTCGCCATATCTTCAACGTAAAAACAACCGCATCAAGTTCGAGGTCGTGCGTAGTATAGTTTTTCTCATGAATCTTGAGTTGTCGTGATGCGTAAGTGATAACCTTATCTCGTTGCATGAGAACACAACCAAGACCTTGTTTTGAGGCATCACAATACACAACAAAGTCATTGGTACCATCAGGAAGGGCTAGGATAGGAGCATTGCAAAGCATGTCCTTAAGCGTTTGAAAAGACTCCTCTTGTTCGGAACTCCAAACAAAAGGTTTATCCTTTTGGGTCAAGGAAGTGAGGGGCACGGCAATTTTAGAGAAATTCGAGATAAACCGACGGTAATAACCAGCTAAGCCGAGAAACGAACGAATTTCGGATGGAGTCTTAGGAGCTATCCACTTCTTCACCGCCTTGATTTTAGCGGGGTCAACGTGAATACCAAGTTCGTTGACGACATGGCCAAGGAATTGAACTTCTTTTAGGCAAAATTCACACTTGGAGAACTTGGTGTAAAGACGTTTAGTACGCAAAAACTGAAGGATCAGACGCAAGTGTCACTCATGCTCTTCTTGCGTTTGGGAATAGATTAGGATATCGTCAATGAAGACGATCACGAATCGGTCGAGATAGGGCTTACACAAGCGATTCGTCAAATCCATAAACACGGCGGGTGTGTTGGTCAAACCAAATGGTATGACTACGAACTCGCAGTGCCCATAACATGTGCGAAACGCGGTTTTGAGTATATCTTCTTCGAGGACTCGAAGTGGATGATAACCAGAGCGAAGGTCGATTTTCGAGAAACAAGTCGCGCCTTGAAGTTGATCAAAAAGGTTGTCGATGTGAGGAAGAGGGTATCGGTTCTTGACCGTAAACTTGTTGAGCTCACGATAGTCAATACACATTCGGAAGGATCCGTCTTTCTTTTTGACGAATAGAACGGGAGCGCCCCAAGGAGATGTGCTAGGGTGTGTGAAGCCTTTATCAAGAAGCTCTTGAAGTTGACTAGACAGCTCTTACATCTTCGAGGGTGCTAGACGATAGGGAGATTTTGCGACGAGAGTTGCGCCAGGGATGAGATCGATGCGAAAGTCAACAGAACGAGGAGGAGGAGGACCAGGAAGATCCTTTGGGAAGACGTCAGGGAAATCACGAACAACGAGAACTTCACTCATGCTCGGACCCTTATCCTTGTTTTCCACAATGTGAGCAAGAAAGGCGAAGTACTCCTTACGCAAGTACTTGTTTGCTTGGATACATGACATAAGCTTGAGACCTTTGGAAGGTTTCTCGCCATAAACGTGTAAGGAGTCATCATTAGGAAGGGGAAGACAGATGAACTTTTCGGAATAAACAACTTCAGCACGGACCCGCCTAAGCCAATCCATGCATACTATGATATCGAAGCTACCCATTTGCATGGTATGAGGCAAATGGAAAAAGTATGATCGTTGAGATTTAAAGAACAATTAGAAAGGACAGAATCGACAGTGATGGATTTTCCGTCAGCGACTTCGACTTCGAATGATTTAGGCAACTTAGACCGTCTACACTTAAGCAAAGGTTCGAATTCCACGGATACAAAACTTTTATCCGCACCAGTATCAAATAAACACATAGTGTAAACATCGTTAACGAGAAACGTACCCGAGATAACATCGTTGGCGTTTTGAGCTTGAGCGGTCGTGATGACGAAGGCTCGGCCGCGAGCTTGCTGCTGCTGCTGATTGTTGTTGTTGCGCTGAGGGCAGTTGTTGGTGAAGTAGTTAGGATCTCCGCATCTGAAGCAGGCACGAGCGGTGGGTGCAAGTGGTCGGTTTTGGTTGGCGGTAGCGTTTTGGGGTGCGGTTATGGCTCGGGCTTGGTTGGCGGGGGCTTGCGGAGCACTTCAACATTGTGGGGCATAGTGTCCATACCTATTGCAGTTAGTGCATAGGTGGCAAGGGGCAGTAACGGGATGATGAAAGGGGCAGGTGTTACACTTGGGATGCGGCCTAGTGTATGCCTTTTTGATAGGCTCGAGAGGGGCTAAGGCTAGTTGCTGGGAGGGTTGATGGTTTGGTGGAGTGACTACCACGCAGTTCTGGCTCGAAGCCTTCCGCTTCTTGCCTTTGGTGTTGCTTTTTCGGGGTTTCGGAGAGGTAGGTTCGGTGAGGGTTTCGGCGGTGGCTTGGTGGGCTTTCCTCAATGAAGCCTTGGAGACTTCACGAAGGACGTGGTTATTGTCAGGTGGGCAGACACGCGAAAGGTTTCCTCAAGAGTTTTGGGTGAAGTAGCGTCGACGAGGTCAGTGAGTTGAGGAGGGAGGCAACGTATATACTTGGCAATTGCCTTTTCGGCTGTGTCGACTTGGCTGGGGCAAATCGCACTCAGTTGCTTGAAACGGGCCGTGAGGCCGGCGTTGTCGTTCCCAACCTGCTTAAGGTTCCAAAACTCATTCTCGAGTCGTTGGCGTTCATGGGGAGGGTAAAATTCATTCTCCATCAGTATTTTGAGCTCGATCCACGGGAGGGCGTGAGTGACATCGTTTACACGAGCGTTACGCTCGGAAGTCCACCAATCAAGAGCCATCGATCGGAAGACTCCCATTGCGTTAATGGTACGCAAGTGGTCAGGACAACTACTTTGTAGGAAAGTCACCTCAATGGCGTCAAACCATTGTAGTAACTTCGTGGCGTCCTCTTCGCCGGTGAAGGGTATCGGGTTGCAAGAACAGAACTGCTTAAAGGTGAACGGTTGACTTAGGTGCTTCGACCTTTGAGTCGACGGAGGCGTGAGGCGAATCAGTGTTCGGTGAAGGATGAATCTTGCTTACGATGTCCAGGATAACCTTGGCCATTTGCACGGCCATGAACTTCATGCAATCCCTCTTCGACATCGAATCGGAGCGGGACTTTGACTTGGACTTCTTCTTTCCCATGACGCTTTGTGAGAAAGACATCTAAAGGGTTGACAATAGAAGAGAGAGATTAAGGCTTTGATCATAATGCGTTTTTATAAAAGAAATCGTTTTTGAGCATATAAGTATCATGTAACACATATGAATTCACATAGATAGTATAGGCATAAAAGCATTCAAAAGCATAAACACGTATGATTTGCGTAAGGAGTATAAATTTAGTTGGTTCATGAGGATTATTATTATTATTATTATTGTTGTTGTTGTTGTTGTTGTTGTTGTTTTTGGTTACAAAAAGCGTGCGAGTTGTGCATCGGGCTAGAAATGAATGAGGTAATAAGTATTAAAATACATAATAATTGAGATACACAAAATATAGGCTTAATAAAACATTGGAGCGTTTCAGGTTGAGAAACGTCGGCTATTCCAAAGTGAATCGAGATCCTTTCAAGTTAGAGAAACGTGCTTTGGCCTATAGGTAAAAATGCTCTCGTCGAGAAGCGATTAACGGCAATTTACCCTTCCAGTTACTACACCTCTCTAACCGATCGAAAAATCGATACTTTGGCGAGATTGAAAATCGAGGAATAGGACTAGTTGACAAGGTGCGGGTTTCACCCCTAACTTGACAACATTGTACCCTAAGTGTGGTTGGTACTTACCAAACATGGAGCGAATTCCGACTCATTAGTAAGGGTCCACTAGAGTATGAAATGGAAATTCCCATCAAGATGTGAACATCACTCCTAACTTTATGGTGAAATTTCGTGTAAAATTGAATACGCGGATTGAGAATGATCACCAAAGTGCGGGTTTCATCCCTATTTTGGTGAGATCGTCTCGTTTATAGTATGAGTGTCTTCAAGTCTTCAAGTGTGTAAGTTGTGTAAGTGTCTTAGAATCACGTTGC
>CAMTDV010000804.1:0-10883 GCA_947069175.1 Scalesia atractyloides | reverse complement strand
GATAAATAAATAATTAAAAAAAATTTTCGTTTAAAAAGTCGGGGGTTTTCTCTTTTTTTAAAAATCGAAAAAAGATGAATTTTAAAAATGGTTATATATATAAAAAAAAAACCCGGGAAATAAACGGGTTAGACACCGTCTAGTGGTGGACTGTTGCAAAATAACGTCACGCCCCGGGTTTCGAGTCTATGGTTTTCCCGACCCACTGAAATACACTCCCTTTTTTAAAATAAAATTTGAGCACGGTTAAGTGTAAAAAATATAATAAAAAATTTGTCTTTAACGGGTTAGCCCCCAGCCCAGGGGTTGGGCGGGTGAAAGTTAAGTCGTGGTCACAGGTTCGACCCCCGCTAACCCGTGGTCGTGTATTCAAAAACTTTTTAATTAAATAAAAATTTGAATAATCCAATAGTAATTAAATAAAATTTAAAATCGAAATATTGGGTTAGCCCCGTAGCTCAGTTGGGTGAGGGGTGCACGCGTAGGGGAGGTCCGAGTTCGAACCACTCGCGCAATAATAGCAAAATCAAGGGTCAATGTCAAAGTCAACGGTCAACATTTTATTTATTTAATCAAAAAAAATTATTTAAAATATTTAAAAAAAATATTTTTAAAGTAGAAAAGTCCTTAAATACAAAATAAATTAGAAAATCTAAAGGTATGAATTAAAATTTTAAATTCAAATAAAACCCATTTATTTACGAACCATTATGTTATTATTTAGGTTGTTTCTTGGGGTTAAAATAAAAATTCGTGCGATTCTCATAATCAAGAAAGAAACCACGGTGAGTGAATTCTTCAAATTCCTCTTTTTATTCGTGTTTTGGGGGTTTTATATTGTGGCTTAAATTAATTGCTTATAAAAACCGTGATCCCTTATATGTTAAAATTTAGATTGTAAATATTTTTTGTTGTGATGTGTTACATTTGTCAAGTTGTGTGCAAAATTTTTCATTAGGCCCCCTCGTTATCGTGGGAGAGGTTGAAAACGCGTGCCCCAAAAAATTTATTAGGCCCCTCAAATTTGGTTTTTTAAAAGCGTGCTCAAAAACAAACATTTGGTGTGTACTGTGTTTAAATTTAATATTAGTGTTTGTGATTTAATTTACATTTACGTTTACCATATGTGGTTTGCACTTTATTTTTAATCGATACAAAAAACACTTTTTAAATTTTTTCTGGGTTTTTTCATTCCCCAACTTTTGTTGATTTTAAGAACCATTTTTACAAGACACGGTGGAAAGGGTTTTGAAGCAAGGAACCCATGGGGAAATTGCCTTAGAAGAAAGATAATGAAGATTGAAAAATGTATAGCTGTTGTATGTTAATTGTTGTAAGATTTCCTTTAAAAAAAAATAAAAAATATGAAACTTTTGATAAATGTATGGTTTGTGAAAACCCAATCCCCCCCGTCCCCATTTCGGGGTGGAGGTTTGAAATGTATGAAGAATAATAAGTTCCGTTTTAAAAAAAAATTAAATGCTCAAAATAATTAAAATGTCAATTCAAAGAAAATTTTCCTGTATGGAAAATTAAAAAATTTAAAACAATATATTATGATATTTAAAAATTACGGATAATAAAAAAAAAACAATATTAATTTAAAATTTAAAATAAACTTGGTAAAAAAAGTGGGAAAAAAATTTAAAAAAGGAGGGGGATGAGGAGGAGAGAGGGGGAGGGTTTATAGGGGAAATTAAGGATTTTTTTTAATATTTTGGAAATGTCAATTTACCTTTTAATCAAAAAAACGAAAAGGTAAAGTTAGTTCATCAATTCACTCTCAAAAAATTATTACTCTTGAACCCTAATCCTTATATTATTATTATATATTCAGTTAATAAACAATCAATGATAATATTTTTAAAAATTGTTTAAAATTGCGAAAAAATGATACTATATTTTGAGTTTTGAGTAAAAATAAAAAAAAAATTCTTTTTTAAAAAAAGTTTTAGCATATTTGTATTCTAAAATCATTTAAAACCCAAAAAAATTTTTAATTTTGGAGAATGATTAAAGAGTTTTGAAAATCACCTTCAAAAGTGATAAATGGATGAAGCATTATTTAATACGATGACAAAAAAAAAATGTGGTTTGTATCGAATCTTAAGTACTATCAAAAAAGACTTTAAACAAACTGTTGAAAAGAAACTATCTGTGTATAACCCCTTGTTTTGCTGTTCTTTGGGTCTTAATATGAGGATGGATTCAACGTTAAACATTTAAAATTTTGATACTTGGTTTATTTATTTTGAAAAGGGGTTTAATAAATTTATAATGTTTAAGGTTTGCAGAAAAGGCCCTACATTGTGTTGTGAATCAAAAGACATGAATGGAATAATGAAAAGCCAACAAAATACATTTTAAAAAGGGCGTCCCAATGAAAAAAGATTTTTAAATTTAAATTATTTTTAATTTTTGTTTTCCCTTTAAAAGATAAACTTTGATTTTGTCACCTAAAAAAAATTTTTTTGGGAAAGAGAGAAAGGCTACAGGGGGCCGATTAAAAACTAACGAAGTTTAATAACGAATAAAAACATTTACTTGTAAAATCTTATGTGAAAAAAAGTTTAGAAAAATTTTTTGCAGATAGTGAGATTTGAAAAAACTTTTTCTTCATTGAAACAGAATGGGAAAATGAAAGTAAAAGTTGAATTAAGATAAATATGTATTTTGTATAATTTTATAAAGTTGATGTACCTTCATTAGCCTCTTGCGTCTTGCTAGATTTATTTTTTTAATATATAACAAAAAAACATCTTTTTGTTCAAAAAAAAGTTTTTGTAGCCCAAATACTTGTAAAAACGAATTTCCTTTGGATCGGGCAAAATTTGTACTATTTTTTTTCCTTCTTAGTGGTCTTATTTTTACTTTGTGGGGGTGGGGTTTGGGCAGTGTTTAAAGTTGGGAATTTTTTGGTTTGGATTTCGATTGCTAAAAGTTCTGATTTTCTTTTCCACACACCACCCTCCTACCCTTGTTTTGTATTAATGCTATCCCTTCTCCTATCTCACCTCCTATAAATGTAAACCTAAACCCTTTTAGTATCATTTTGAAAAAGAAACCCCCCATAGTAGGGTTTTTAAAGTCCATTCTAGTAGGGTTCTTTGCGACATGATATAGTTGCATTCTTTTAAGAAAACAACCCCTTTTTTTTTTTATTTTTTGACAATAAACCTTTTTTTTTTCAAATTTTTTGTTCGGTTGTTTAAGTTTTTGTTCTATATAAACTAATCACATATTAGTTAACCTTTGTGTTCTTGTGGAGAAAAAGAAAAGGGTTCAGTGACGTCAGTTCTTGTGAAGAGCTCTTCAAAGATTCCAAAAGGACCCAAATTTTTGGGTTTCTAAACTTTTCTTGTTTTTTACTTAAAAAAGAAAAAAAAAGGGGTGGGTTTTTTTGGGCCCTTGATGATTTGGAATCTTTAGTTGCAGGGCAAATTTGGGGAATTTCTCTTTAAAACTGGATTTTTGGTAAAGTTGGACATGTGATTTAAACTTAAATATAAAAATTTTCTTCACCCTTAGTGTGTGTGTGTTGTTTTGCAGGTGTTTATTCTTTTATGCTTTTTGAGCCCATCTTGTATATTGGGGTTTGGGGTTTTTCCTTTTTTTTAAAAAAAATTTAAAATTTTTTTTAACTTTTTTTTCATTTGTTTACTGTAATGACTTGTTTGGGTCTCTGTGGGGGGAAATTTCCGGTTTTGCGTGAAAAGAAAAAGCAATTCCCCTGGGTTTTGATGGTGTGTCTGTACTTGAAATGGTGTGTAAAACGGTATCTGGGAGCTTTTCTTCACTGATGGTTACTTTTTTTGGATTTGCTATGTTGGGGATTTTTTAATTACTGTTTTCATTTTTTCATTTTTTATAATTTAACTGTCAATACTTTTTTTTTTTCTTTTATTAAATTTTTGGGTTTGGTTTTTAAAAAAATCCAAAAGGTTGTTAGATTTTAAGCTTAAAGTGTGATTTTAATTGTCCCGCAAATAAAAAGGTGGATTACTCGGTCCAAAATTTAAAGATCCCCGTTTTGGGTAGATTTTCAAATATTTAGCCATGAAACTTTTTCCAAAAAGAAAAGAAATTAGTAAGTTTCTTAAATTTTTCAAATTAATGTAAACGTTTATATTAATGCATGTTGATCTAAATTTTTGAATAGTTTTCCCTTTGTAAATTAAGTAAAATGTTTTTTTCTTAACGGTGAATGTTACTAACTTTTCCCCTTTAAAATCATTAACACGATCCCTTTTTTATTATGCCTGTCAAAAACTGTCTTTTTCTTAACCCCTTGGCAAATTGGAATGGAAATGCCTTTAAATATTTTTCAAATTTTTTTGGCTTACAATAATAGTAATTTTTTTTCCCCCAGGGAATTGAATTTGTTTTGGTCTTGAAGGGGTATAAATTGAGAGAAAATTTTGGATTTGGGTTTGAGTTGGGAAATATTGTAAGAATTTTCCGTTAATAAACCTTTTAAAAAAAAATGAGATAAACGTTTGTAATTCACCAAAAATGTTTTAGGAAAAAGAAAACTATTTAGTCTTTAGTACCAAAAAAAACGTAGAATTATTTTAAAATTGATGGTAATTGTATGTAGGATAATAGTTTAATGTTTCTAGTTAAAAACCGTTTCAATAAAACCACCCCTCTATGTGTTCCCAAATTATAAAAAAGTAAATTATAGAACATGGTTTTTTTTTTTTAAATCAAGGATTTTCCCTTTATGCAATGATGTATATGTGATGGCGGTTCGTTGCCTGATGGTTTTATTTCGTGTATAGAAGAAAACTTTTTGAAATTTTTTTATGATTAATAATAATAAAAAAAGTTTTTTCCTGTGGCGTGACTTTATGCTATTTTGTTAAAATTTTTTTTTGATTTTCCTTTTTATTTTAAAATAATAAAAAATAAATAAAAAATTAAATGTGCGCGAACCCGTTTTATAAGTTGAATTTATTGTTAAAAAAATAAATAATTTAAAAAATTCTGCAATTTGCGCTTTTCACGTATAGATTTTTCTTCTTTTTTTTTTTTATTGCATGATGTTAGGGAAAGTTTGGTTATGAAGTAAAACGTTGTTGTAATGTATGTTGTGTGTTGCGTTTGTGTATATGGTAGATGCATGTATTTGTAGTGTATTGGGTGTTTTTTGTGTATTGTAGTTGTGTTTTATATTTTTTGTCGATGGATGTGTTGTTTTCGGGTGTTATGTTTTGGTTTTTGTGTAGCGATTTTTTTGTTGTGTTATTGTTTGGAGATGTGTGTTTGTGTTTGGGGTTTGCGTGAGTTGGGGGTTTTTTTTTTTAATTTTTTTATTATAGTAAATAGGAAAAAACAAAGATTTTTTTTTATTTTGAAATTTTTTTTTTACCCCAATGTTTTTAGCCGTGTCAAGTAACTTAGGGCAAAAAAATTCGGAGGGGCCAAGCCGAATTTTGCCCAAAAACTGTTATGGGATGCGCGCGGAAAAATGGCCCTAAGCGGCGGGGGAGCCCAAAAAAGCAAAAATGTCGTTTGTCAGGCTTTTTTTTGGTGAAAAGGTTAAAGATTTTTTTTTTGTAAAATGTAATTAATTGTTTCATTTTTAAGTGTTTTTTTTAAAGCTGCTTTTTTGTCTAACCAGGTTATGGTAAAACCAGCTCCTTTTTTCCCCAAGTTTTAAAAATAAATTGTTTGGCCCCCCTTTGGGGCCTGTGGTAGGAGACTTTGGGTTTTTTAAATGAAGCCAAGTTCTTTTTCCTTGGTCAAAAATGGGGGGAAAACCCCGGAATAGTTCGGGGGGCATGTGGTGACCCCCTAAAGGGGGGCATTTTTCCCGCCGGTTTTTATCGGCTTTTACTTCGGAGGCAACCGTGGAAGACAGTCGTTTTCCGGGGAAAACCCCCAAAACTTTGACCCCCGCGCGGACCGGTTAAGGAAAACGTGTTGGGCTGGAGAAGCGTTTTGCGGGGGGATTTTGGACATCCAAAAAAAGACCTTTAAAATAAAAAAATAAAGAGTAAATGCATTTTTTGGCCCCTTATGGGAGGTTAGCTATATTTTCAAAATTATAGTCTTTGCAATTTTCCCCCCAAGGTTTCTATTTTTTTTGCTTTTTAGTCCACCACACAAACTCCATCTTTTCTTTTATAGTTAGGGGTCATTTCATTATCTCTTGTTAAAATGCTTTTTTTCATTTTTCCCCAACTTTAAAATCAAAAAAATTTTTCCCCCTTTTAAAAAAGTAATATATTTATATATTTTACCTCCTTAAATTAATTAAATAATCCTTTTTTCATATGAAATTACCAAATTTCCTTTCTATCCCGTGTTCTTCTTCTGCTCGTTTTCGTAGTTATTTGGTCCCGAATTTGCTTTTTTCGCTGCGGGTTCGCGTACATATGGGTATTTTCGGTGTGGTACTGTCCCCCATTTTGTTTTTGTTTTTTCATTTTTTGGCTTCGTTATATATTTCCCAAACCCTTCAGGGGGTGTTTTTAAATAAAGTTGTTTTGAAAAAAAAAAATAGGTTTATGCATTGTAAAATTTTGGTACTTTCATCTTGTGGACCTGCTTTTTTTATTTGGTTTTGTAATTCGCATGGTCAGTGTGCTGTTTTTGGGTAAAACTAATTAAAATTTGTATAAATTTGGGAGGTCTGTTTATGTCAAAATTATTAATATATTTTTTAAGTAAGTTCTCATTTATTCCGTGGTTTTAGAGTCTGTTGGAAAAATAGTGCAAAATAAGGTTTTTTTTTTGATTTTCAAGTTATGTTAAAGATTAAAAATTTTTTGGTGTTTTTGTTTTTGTGCTGTTCATGAGATAAAATTGGCATAAAAAAAATTAAAAAGGGTTGAGGATTAGTATTAAGTTAGATAAGGGGAAAAAATTAAAAATTCAATGTTTATTAAAAATTAAATGTAATTTTTTAAAGAGTTAATTTTAAAAAAAGTATAAAAAATGTAATATATAGGTTTAATGAAATACTTTAAATTTATTTTAAAAGTTTGGGGAAAAATTTTAAAAAACCTTTTTTTAAGGGGATAATGTAATAATCCTTAACTATAGTTGATGGTGTTTGTTAGTGGGTAAACCCCAAAAAAATAAAAACATGGTATGAAAAAATTTCAAAAAAATTAGATCTTGTAAAATTAGCAAAAATACTAAACCCCTGGACCAAAATCACAATTTACTTAAATTGACTTGAGTTTTTGTAAAAAGGAAAGGGTTAAAAAAAAAAAAAAATTTTTTTTAAAATCTTTTATTAAATTTCAAAGGCTCAAATTTGCAAAAGTTGCTAGTTTTTTTTTTTTCCAAGATTTATTTTCTTACCTTCTTTTTTTTAAACCCCTGTATATTTCTACCTTTCTTTAAATATTTTTTTCTTTTAATTGATAAAAATATTTTAAAAAATTTGTTTTTTGAAATCATTGAAAAAAAAAAATTTATCTTTTTTTTGACCCATTTAAAATTTTTTACATCTTCATTTTGCTTATTGCAAAAAGCGGATTCTGTGTGAGGCGTTTGGTTTGGGGGAAAGGGCAGTCGAACGGCAGCCCTGGCCCCAAGAAATGCGTCTATCAAAAGGTGGGCTGACGGTAACCGTCCTTGCGAGAAACCCCCATGACCAATGACCCTGAAATTTGAAATCCCCTAAAAAAAAGTGAAAAATTTTTAAATTCCCCGAGGTCAAAAATGAAGCCCAATAGTGTGGCAAAAGAAATCCATTGTTTTTTAATTTAAAACTTTTAGTCGTGAATGTCAAAAAGAATTAAATCATAAAAAGTAAAAATATCGTTAATGTAAGTGACCTGTTCCCCAAATTTTTCCCGGCCCCTTGCCTTTTTTTTTTATCCCAAAACAGGGCTCTTTGAAGCTAAAAAACTGTATCGTGAATGAAAGCACAAAATTTTTTAGTCTCGTCGATTGATAGTTATAAAGGTAAACATGTGGTTATTCAGGACACTCCTTTCTTCAATTACCTATCTCTTCAAATAAAATTGGGTCGTTCTGAATTTCAAAAGATTTTAGTTAAGCCAAATCGGTAAAGGAACGAGATTAGTGGTGGATCTAAAGAAAACATGTCGTATTACAAAAAAATGTCAGTGTAAGTGGTGGATTTTTAAAAAACTCAGTGTACATTGATTGGGTCTCTAAAAAGGGGATTTTTTTTTCTCTTTCCAAGAAAGTTGGGGTATCCCCCACCCCGGCCTTAACCCCTGATCACCCCCGAAGGGATCATTATTTATTATTTTATTAATTTATGAACTTTGTTACAGTGCTTTTTGTTTTTTTTGATTTTTTTTTTATCTTTCTCTTTTTTTTCTATTTTTTTGGTTTCGTTTTTCTTTTTTGGGTTTTAAAGAACTGATTTGTAATGTAAAAAAAAAATGGTCTAACACTGCACCGAACAACGTCCCCCAATACCGAAATTTGTATTCGTTTTTTTTTTTGTTTCGTCGATGTAAACACATTTGGTATTTTTTGGTGTATCATGAAAAAAAAAAAGGGGGGGGGGGGGGTTTTGGGGTGGGTGGGGGGGGGGAAAAAAAAGGTTTTTTTTTTGTGTGTGTAAAAGGTTTGTTAATGGGGGGGGGGGGGGGGGGGGGGGGTTTTTTTTGGGGGGTTTGGGGGTTTTTGGTTGGTTGGTTTTTTTGGGTTTGTGGGGTTTTTTTTTTTTTTGGGGTGGGGGGGGGGGGGGGGGGGGGGGGGGGGGGGGGAAGGGGGTTTGGGGGGGTGGGGGTTTTTGTGGGGGGGGGGGGGAAAAAAGGTTTGGGGGGGGGGTTTTGGGGGGCTGGTTTTAAAAAATTTGGGGGGGGTTTGGTTTTAAAAAGGGGAAAAATTTTTTTTTTTTGGGGGGGGTTGGTTTTTTTTTGGAAATTTTTTTTTTTTTTTTTTTTTGGGTTTTTTTTTGGTTTGGGGGGGTTGGGGGGGGGGGGCCCGGTTTTTGGTTTGGTTTTTTTTTTTTTTTGGGGGGGGATGTTTTTTTTTTTTGGGGGGGGGGGGTTTTTTTTTTTTGGGGGTGTGTGGTTTTGGTTTTTTGGTTTTTTTTGGGGGGGGGTTTTTTTGGGGTTTTTTTTTGGTTTGGGGGGGGTTTTTTTTTTAAAAGGGTTTGTTTTTTGAAAAAAGGAGGGGAAAAAAGGTTTTTGGGGGTTTTTTTTTGGGGGGGGGGGGGGTTTTAAAAGTGTGGAAAGGGCCAACCTTGGAAAAAAATTTTCGCAACTGAAATAAAAAAAGGGAAAAAAATAATTAACAAGGGGAAATTCTAAAACATGGGGAAATTAAAGGGGGCTTCCCCCCGGGGCCCCAAAAAATTCCTTTAAAACCGGGAAATTTTTGGGTTTTTTTTTTTTTCCTTTTATTCCTTTTGACTCTTTAAAAAAAATTTAAAAAAAAAGAAAGGAATGTTAAAAATTTATTCGGAAGTGTGTGACGGCCCCCGGTTTAGCGGCGGGATTTCGGTTTCTCCGGGAGAAATTTTTACGCTGTTTGTTTTGAAAAGGAAGAAGGGTAAAATTTGGGGCTAAAAGGCTGAATAAACAATTTTTATTTTTTAAAAATGGGGTTTTTTTTTAGGTTTGGTAACTGGTTAAGGGTTTTATATTAGTTGTTAGGCCCAACTTAAGAAAAAACCTAAAAATTTCATATCAAATTTTAAAAAAAGGTAAATGAATTGTTCACCTTCGGCTTGGTAAACACGCCCAAATTTTTTTTTTTTTTCTCAAAAAAACACCCCAGTGCCCTTACTCAAACTGAAGCAAGTTAAGTTTTGTTTCTACTGTTTATTTGTTTTACTTTTAAATTTTCCAAAAAAATCAATTTGTTTGATTTAGAATTTAATTTAATGCTTCTGAGTTTTTATGTTTTATTATTTTAAATTAGGTTGGATTTATTGTTGTTATTTATTTTTCTTTTCTATAAAATTTAAAGTGTAGAAATTTTCGTTTGAAAATAAATATTGGGAAAAAAAACCCCCTCAAATTCAAATTTTTTCAAAACCCTTAAATACTAACGAAAAATAATAAAACAGAAGAAAAAGGTTTTAATTACAAGAAAATTTTTTAGTGTCCCGGGGGTGTGGTAAACCAAAAAATAATTTAGCCATCGACAAAAAATGAATGTAAAAAAATTCTATTAGCCCCCCGGGCAAACTTTTCTAGTTCCCCCACTGGGTATGAAATATAAAATTTTTAAAGTAGTGTTTGGGAACTGCTGCCCCCCCTTATAAAGGGAGGTTTTTTTAATTTTTAAACGAAAACGTAAAAAACCGAAAATCGAAACCAAAAAGGATTTCTTTTTTCGGTTTTAAAATATAAAAACCCAAAAAAAATTTTAAAAAATAACGAAATTTTCGATTTCAAAGATAAAAAAAAGAATGTACATACTTTGTTTTTTTTAAAAAAACATAAATTACTCTCTCAGTAAAAACGACTTCAAAATAAGGTTGGGTTTTAAAAGGTAGATGGACAATTACCCTACCCCGTAAGATGAGAGGTGCTTCAGTGAGCCCCCCGGGTCGAAGGTAGTTTTGCATTAAGCCCTAAGGCACATAAACTCGGAATTAAGAATGCTTTTAGTGCATTTACTCCCTTGTTTTCGGCTATTCACGCCATCCTGTGATGTTACCCTCCCCTCTTTTTAAAATTTTTACGAATTAGAAAATAAATTTTTAAAATTAATGTCTTTCATTTTTCCCCCCAAGCCCCACATATATACATATAGGCATACCCAAGCGGGAGTACATAAAAAAGATAACTATTTATTTAATTTATTTGTTTATCGGTGCCATTTACTTTTATTTGTTTAAGGTTCATTTACTTTGTTTGTTTTTAAAATATCAACTCGATTCGATTTTACGTGTATCAGCCCCCAAACCCCCTTTAAAATTTAAGTGCAGTTTC
>CAMTDV010000803.1:0-11731 GCA_947069175.1 Scalesia atractyloides | reverse complement strand
TTATTTATATGAGAAATACCAAATGTCATGTTTCAAAGACGTTATTTATGTGAGAAATACTAAATGTCAATCGTTTTATAAAAACGAAATATGGTCTTAATATCAAGCATGAATTACAAGCCATTAAATGTCAATCATTTTATATAAACAAAATGTGGTCTTAATGTCAAGCATGAATTACAAGCCATAGCAAATAATGACTTCTTCATACATCCTACAAGATGACCTCATGCAACACTTGTTTTTTTTTTTTTTTAAACATGCTTAAGAGGTATCAACTAAAAAAATTGGCGAATTGATAGATTTATGGACAAAATTAAACAATACCAAGTCATCATGAGCCCATAACCAAATCCTCACTTCATTGTACGCCTTAATTAATGCCTCATCACAAAACATTGGAAGTAACATGGATAATCCCTGTTAAAGATTCACCATTTATAATATTTAAGTTATTTATTACTTTATATGCTTATATCCCGTTGAAGGGAAACCCCTCTTAGATCCACACATGTTGTGCGGCTGGGTCACTCAAATGGAATTGTTGTTGCTTCTTCTTGCTCCTTAGCTACCTCTCTAATTGTACATACCCTTCTTTAAACTTGGGCTTTTCTTCTAAACCTTTCTTCCTTCCGCCCCACTATATTGCCTTCTGAATTCCTCCACACAGCCTTTGTATCCGTTCGTTAAAATCCAGAACCGTTATTACTGACCCGTTGTTGCTGACCCTTCCTATTACCACGCCCTGATCACTTTGCCACTGTTTCCTTTTCATTAAAAAACCTTATTTCCAGCTTGTTGTTTCCTTTTCTTCTCCAAAGTAATCTAGACTATATGCCTAGGCCACCTTGACCCAATTCGCCACAAAAGCTTTGGATAGTACATACACGAAAAAGCAAACATACAGGAACCGAGCCGCTGGTATAATGACACACTGCACTTAATATTAACCATGTCCCATTTACACGCACGCCAAAACTCACGCCTGTACTAGCCCTTCCCACCCTTCTGGAACCCGTTTTTGCACAGTTAACTCATGTCCTAACACCTACATGCTAATAACGTCCAAGTGCTTTTGATGCCAAAGATGACATATTATATCAATTATCAAATTCTATAATGTTCAAAACAAGTTTTTGAACCTTTCATAAACATAGTTTGAAACATCAGAATTCAAAAACCCATTATAATCATTTTTAATCATAGAGGAAAATAAATAGAAAAGTAGATTTCTTTTAAATGGGTTATCATGATAAATCTCAACATCAATTCTCATGAAAAGTTGAGTGATCTAAAGGTCTTTGAAGTGACTCATGTAACAGTTATTATAACCGGTGAAACACGTGGAGCTTGTAAGAGAGTTTCCAAAATCTTCGACTTTTGCTTCTTTTCAACCACGCTTATTATGCTTACATTCCTTAGCTTGGGTGACCTAGCAAGAATAAACTTCACAAAGTCCATCTCAGGCTTCGAGTTTTCGAAAAATCTAACCTCCAATTCATGTAGATGCTCCAACCAAACATTTGAATATTTTTCCCATACAGCAGAGTCTTCCTTACAATTATAATCATCAATCTACAGGAAGGTTTGTGTCGGTATATTTTAGCATGAGAATCAAAATAAACACATTTCAAGATATATTTACACTTTACGGACAGTTACGGTTTACCTCTAGCTTAATTTTCTCCAAGTTCGGGGAATATTTGATCAAAAGAAGAAGAAAAGCTAATACGTAGCTGTCACCCAAATCAACCTCTTGGAAACAAAAGTATTTGAGGCGGATAAGATTAGTTGGAAGCTCTTGTGGAACCGAGTCTAGCACAAGCCACTTGAACATATGCCAAAACAAATATTAAAAAAAAAGTTAAAAACTTTTCTTTCATTTATATAATTATATATAATGTGGATGAATATTACCCGATAGACAAGAGACCAAGTAGTTAGACATTCAATTAAAGGTAAACACTCGAATAGCTGATTAATGGTGCAAGTATCATCTGAGCGAGCAATAAGCTGCAACATGTTACATTATTCAGTTAGATTTCAAAAGCCGCCAATGACATGAGGCCGAATATCCAAGTGGGAACTTACCAGATCCAAGCGTTTGAGCGATGGACAACTAAATAAAAGATGTAAAAGAGCTTTTGTAGAGATCTCTGTAAGCCTCAAGTATAAGCTTCGAAGGCTACCAAATCCATTTAATATTGGCGGATGGTCAAGATCAATATAACGGATTGACAGGTCTGTTAAGTGATGCAACGAGAAGAAAGATACGGGTAATTTATACCTAGGGGGGAAACTTTTCCATCCATTAAGTGTTAATTTCTTGATAGGATGGTTCCTCGACAACTGAAGTATTATTCGATCCGGTTCCAAAGATTTATCATCAGGCATATCAAGGGTGAGCTCATGTATTGACCTTGGCGCAACAACAGGATTTGTAGTATATCATAGCAAGATTTACACGTCTTTGTACTTGATTTTTGTTTAGAGAGAGAGGCACACTGCATGCTATGATATAAATCAAGTTTCGGAATTTTGGTCCACTTGTACTCCATTCCCTTGAGAGGATACTTGTCCTTGCTGCCTCTTTAGTTGGTAAAAAACATAGGATTGTTTCTATCACGGGCTCAGGAAGCCTATCCAAAGACGTTCTTTCAGCTTTGTACATACTTGTAGTTTTCATCTTATCTTTAGTTGTAAATTATGCTGCAAAAACTAGTCACAATGAAAATAAATTTAAGATAATAAGTCGTATACAACATTTGTAGCAATGGGATTTTCCATGTGAAGATTAAACCATTTTCTTCAAACTCAAACGTGTGTTTTGAATTAGTTCATGAACCCTAAATCTGATTATGACTTAACTTATACTATCAAGTGATGAGTTATTGAGTTATACAACCCTTTTTCAAAAATTATTATTTTGAGCCAAGCAACACCATTGAAGTGATAATAACAACTTCAAACAAAAGAATTTTTTTTAAAAAAATAACCCACATCCTTAATATCACCCAATCTGTTACTTTTCTTTCGATTAACATCTACAATTGAGAATTGGAAGTGATGTTACCAGAACAGTTTAATCACGTCGCCCCTGAGTTCTTCCACTACATCTGCTGCCGAGGGATCTCTCTCCTCTAACCGTAACCAAATACGTCCGATCGAGATGGTGTTTCCCTTGCTAACAAACAGAACTCTTATCGGCCCATCAGGTATGGCCCACATCCAAACTAAAGACTTTTTTGTTTGGGTCTAGTTAGTGGTGCATACAAAACCCGAACTCAGGTATTCTATACCCGAATCCAACCCTATCCGTACGGTACGTGTTGAAAGTATAACATGTTAGATACGGTTCATTCATATGTTAAGTTATTGAGTAAATTGTCATTTTAGTCCATGTGGTTTGTCCCATATTTATTTTAGTCCAAATAGCTTTTTTTCTTCTATGGGTCCTTGAGGTTTTTTTTTTTCATTTTGATTATATTGCCTGACTTAGTCTAAAAACCTGGTTCTGACGAGGAGTATTTTTGTCATTAAGAAAAAATGTTTCTAATACCATTTTATCAACCATTTTTATAAATTTGTTTTAATTCATTTATAAAAATATTTATATATACCAATTATAATATATATTAATCATTTAAAATTATATCATATATTATAAGTCACCTTAAATGTAACATCCCGGCCCGGTAGAGCCGACGTATCACGCACTACAGTAAATCAGAGACAAAATTAATAATTTAATTAAAGACTTACCATCAATTAAAAAGCTGAATTTTACAAACGGTCTTCAAAGAAAACATACGTCTTAAATTAACCGATCAAAATATTTATTACTCTCTTCGTCTTCCAATCATTAGATTTCGTTTAAATCTCTTCACATATTTCCCCTTATCCCAAGAGTACCTGCTTAACAATAAGAAGAAACAACAAAAAGAAATAACGCCGAGCAAAAAATTGCCCAGTAACGGAGAAAACGATAGCTATAACAATATAACGATGAAAACGATATCATACAATGAACGGCAACGATGAATCAGTACGATAACAATGACAATGCACGGTACGATCAATATTACGCGGTGATCAATCAATGATGAGCCAATACGATAACAATGACACTTTGTCGAACAGTCAATACTATGCGGTGATCAATCGATGGTGAGTCAATACGATAACTTCTATGTGGAAACACCCATGTGAGCCATTGACAATAAACAATAAACAATGTGTACATTAGCTGCAGACTAATGCACCAATATGTAAAGGGGATGTGGGCACACACACCTATCCCAATACCAATAAGTAACAATAATATCCTAGGATCGATCCATACGCTCTCAATAATCCATAAACCAATAATAAATTCCAATATAGAGACGTCGTGAACTAATCGCACCGTCACGGATGGTGCACGTCATCGATGCCGATGATGACGCCCTATGTCCCCATAGGTGGATGTACTCGGGTATTGAGATCAATAGAACGGTACACTTAAGTCAAGGCAACTAGTACAATAATCAATGATCAATAGGAACATGCGATAATGAGTCTAAAGAATTTATCTATCGCATGCAAATCAATGGCAAAGAAGCAAACTACTAGGAGACAATGATAACGGTTCGATGGCCTAGACACTATGAGTACAATAACGATATAAAACGCTATGAGAAAAGACCACAGAATCCTACCTTAAATATCGAATAGTAATAATCGTACACTCAAACTTGAGTACCATAATGTCCGTTTGTTCTTGAAGATCGTGTTATCTAAATACACGTTGAATTAAGATTAGTGTTGTGGATTGCTTTAGTGGTGATTTGTGTGTTCATGGTATTCTGAGATCGTTTTCAGTTCATTGCTTTATGTTCTAGACAGTCACGTGCAAATCATTATTTGTTTATAAACTAAAAGTGAGGCTCGCTACAAACACATATTCAATTATTTTGAACCACGATCATCGAAGCTTCCGGGAGCTTATATATTGAGTTATGCAATGGTACACGAAAATTAAAAGTCTGGTTATCAGGTCGCAGCGCACGGTGGAGAAACGCAAAGGCGATCTTAAGCTGTGTTTTTCTGGGTTTGGTTTGTACGTCGCCACACATCTTAATCGTGGCTTATCGGTACTCCTTTTCATGGTTGATAACGTGGGATGAAACGCTGATCGAGAAAGTGGATAGTCTGGTAGCAGCATTGATACGGTATTTGTTGGCAAGATAAAGGGATGAAAATAATCATGAAACTGTCTTGCCTGAGAAGTAAGCAATGTAATTATATAGAATGGTTATGAGTAGAGGAGAGAGAAATGTATAAAAAGTAAGCAATGTAATTATAATTTATGTGAATGGGTTCTCTTTTTTGCTACCAGTCATTATAATTTATTGGTTACGAGTAGAGAAGAGAGAAATGTTTTCATCTGGCAGCAAAATGGTTATCTGAATGGGTTCTCATTAGTTTATTATTATTATTATTTCTTTTTTGCTCAAGAATCCAAATATATATATAAAACATTTAAAACAGAAGGTAGACGGGCAAAAAGCTGCGCCGCCACTCCCTTCTGATTTATTCCCAAAATCGTGCTTTTTTGACAGGTTACAACTAGCAAGATGCTAGAACAATACAAAATACTCCAACGATCCTTGATACCTCCCACCAAAATTATTTTTCATTTATATGCCACACTTTATTATACGGTCATAAAATCGATTGATAACTTTTGGCCTACTTCTTTGCATCCCATCAACAAATGATCTAACAACCCGTTTTTTGCACAGTTAATGTCTTAATACCTACATAATAATCCCCAAGTGCTTTTGATCAGCGAATGCCGAAGATGACATATTACATCACATATTCTGTAATGTTCAAAACAAGTTTTTGTACCTTTCATAAACATAGTTTAAAACTTCAAACATCAGTACTCAAAAACCCCTTACAATTCTTTTTAATTAAAGGGGAAAATGAATACAAAAGTAAAACTCTTTTAAATGGGTTAAATTTGTAACCATAAGTCCACATCTATTGTTGCAATATTACCTTACTAAAATGTTGGAAATTCAAGGCCCATAAGTCCACATCTACATCAGACCAAACAACTTTCTGACTCATTAACATCAGGTACGTTTTGCATGGAGACGGTCCGAGAATTCAGGTGCCCTGTTAGAGCTAGAAAATATATGCTAATTACCATATATTTAGATATTACAACTCAAATACAATTAATAATATGATGCCATTTTAATTACTTGTATTTTTCATTATATGCCACATAACAGAGATGGGCATAATAACCGGTTCCAAACCCGACCCGGTAGAACCTACCTGGAACCGGTTCCAGTTCCAACCCGACGTTTAGAGGACGGTTCCGGGTTCAAAATACCCGACAGTTTCTACCCGGTTCCACATTTTAGGATTTTAAATGGGTCGTACCCGGTTCCTACCCGTACCCGGTTCCAGTCAATACCCGCGTATATGCTACCGTGGAATCGATTCATTACTATTTATAACCGGTTACATTATTAAACGAAACTTAAAAACTTAAAACAAGCTAAAGATAACTAAACCGGTTACATAAACCAAGCTAAACATGCGAAAACCCGGTGCCGGAAGCTTCACCGGTTTCATTTTTCTTAGCCTTTGTCACCTGACAATGGTGTTCGGTTGTTTCTTTAGAGTGGAGTTAGCCATCGCCTTCATAAACTCCCCACATGCTTTGCATCTAGCCATCTCGTGGCTATCGGACATCAAACAAAGATCAAAATGCCTGCAAATTGAAGGGTTTCTTTTTGTTTCTAACACCATCATAACTTCATCGTTACTAGCCATTTGATCTTTGAAAATATTTAGGAGAATATGAAAGTGGGTGAATGAAAGATAATGAAGAATATGGGGTATTTATACAAAAAAAAACCGATTTTAATATTCAAAATCGGTTTCCAACGGTATTATATCCGTTGGAACCGGTTCCAGATAGTAAAAAACAACTTTTTTGCCGGTTTTTCCGACGTAACCAGTTCCAAATAGGATAGGAACCGGTTCCACAGTACCCGAAACCGGTTACACAGGTTCTAGTTTTAGCGACAAATACCCGGGTACGAATTGGAACCGGTTCCACATGGGAACCGGTTCCATTCATCATAAACAGGAACCGGGTACGGGTAGGAACCGGTTCCGGGTATTTAAAATACCCGATTATGCCCATCTTTACCACAGAATCAACCTATCATATTTTTATATTTCTTTTCCTTTGAACAGATTAGATACAAAAGAAAATCGTCTAAGTTTTACCAGACGATCATTCGCATATATATATAACCGGGGATTCTTAAAATTTTTGTGCCCCGGGAAAAACGTGCCCGGCCGGTGCCTACATTGCCCCTCCTTAGAGCCTCCTTGCGTATACCGATTGTGTGGAAGCCAACAGCCAAAAAAGTCAAACGACTATCCAGAAAAACCAAAAAAACAACCCTTACAAGAAGAAGTAGCAATACATGAACTATAGATTATCATGAACATTAATTCTGAAGAAAGTTGAGTGATCTATAGGTCTTTGAAGTGACTCTCATGTAACAGTTATTACAACCGGCGAAACACTTGGTGCTTTTACTAGAGTTTTCAAAATCTTGGACTTTTGTTTCTTTTCAGCCACACTTGATATGGTTACCTTCCTTAGCTTGGGTGACCTAGCCAAAATAAACTTCACAAAGTCCATCTCAGGCTTCGAGTTTTCGAACCATCTAACCTCCAATTCATTTAGACACTCCAACCGAACATCTGAATATTTTTCCCATACAAAAGACTCCTTCTTACAATTATAATCGTCAGTCTACAGGAAGGTGTGTGTCAGTGTATTTTAGCATGAGAATCAAAATACACACATTTCAAGATATAATTACACATTTACCTCTAGCTTAATTTTCTCCAAGTTCGGGGAACATTTGATCAAAAGAAGAAGAAAAGCTAATACATAGCTGTCACCCAAATTAACTTCTTGGAAACAAAAGTATTTGAGGTGGATAAGTGAGGTTGAAAGCTCTTGTGGAACCGAGTCTAGCACAAGCCACTTGAACCACAGGCCAAAACATAAATCAAAAACAAATGTTAGAACTTTTCTTTCATTTATATAATTATATAATGTGGATGAATATTACCCGAGAGACAAGAGACCAAGTAGTTAGTGCTCAATTAAAGGTAAACATTCGAATAGCTGATTAATGGTGCAAGTATCTTCTGGTTCAGCAATATGCTGCAACACGTTACATTATTCATATATATATATATACAGAGTCCATGACATGAGGACGTATATTCAAGGGGGAACTTACCAGACTCAAGCGCTTAAGTGATGGACAATTGGATAAAAGATGTAAAAGAGTTTTTGTAGAGATATCTGCATCCCTCAAGTATAAGCTTCGAAGGCTACCAAATCCATTGAATATTGGTGGATGGTCAAGATCTATATAACGGATTGATAGGTCTATTAAATGATGCAACGAGAAGACAGATATGGGTAATTTATGCCGAGGAGAAAAACTATCCCATCCATTAAGTGTTAATTTCTTGACAGGATGGTTCCTCGACAAATGAAGTATTATTCGATCCACTTTCAAAAATTCATCATGAGGCATATTAAGGGTGAGCTCATGTATTGGACCTTGGCGCAACAACAAAATTTGATTTATATCATAGCAAGATTTACACCTTCCGGTTCTTGCTATGCCAGATGTTTGCTTAGCGACAGAGGGACACCGCATGCTATGAGATAACTCAAGTTTAGGAATATTGGTCCACTTGTACCGCCATTCCCTTGAGAGAATACTTGTCCTCGCTGCCTCTTTAGTTGGTAAAAGACATAGGATGGTTTCTAATACGGGATCAGGAAGCCTATCCAAAGACATTCGTTCAGCTTTGTACATACTTCTAGTTTTCATCTTCAGTTGTTCTAAATAATGCTGCAAATTAAAACTAGTTACTCTGAAAGTCAATATAAGATAAAAGTGATAATGAGCCAAATACAACATTTGTAGCAATAGGGTTTTCCACGTGAAGTTTAAACAATTTTCCTATACTCAACATGTGTTTAATTTAATAATTTTAAATTGCTCATGAACCCTATATCTTATTACGATCAACTTATACTATCACGTATACCTTCTGTTTAAAAAATATTATTTTGCGACAAGCAAAGTGATGATAACAGCTTCAAACAAAAGAAACACTAACATTAAAAAAAACAAAATAATTTAATACTGGGAATCGGAAGTGATGTTACCAGAACAATTCAACGATGATGCGAGATGGTGGTTCGTTGCTAGAATGTCGTAACTGATGGCCGGATGGTAAAGGGATTTTGGGGATTTTGGTTTTGGTTAACAATAATAGGAGATGTATTAAATGATAATTAAAGAGTTAACTTTGTTTTTGTTTTTTTGCTCCATGTGGTTTATCACTTTTAACGCTTTTGCCCCAATAGTTTAAAAATCGCCATTTTTCTCCTTGTGATCACTACTTTTCCTCCAATCTGCTCCATGACGCTAACTCTATCTAAAATGACTCTTATCTATGTATATAATATCTTTATATGTAAATTACCAGAATAACCTTACTTTTATCCTTAAAATTACCAAAATATCCTTCTAGTTAAGAGACATTATGGATGGAGCTAGAGCCAGAGAGTTGATTTGGAAAAATTAGCTAACAACAGGGAGCAAAAAGGCTATTTTTAAACTATTGGGGTAAAATGGTTAAAAGTGACAAACCACAAGAAGCAAAAAATAAGTTAACTCTATTAATAATACATTGGATACTTCTCCTAGGGGAGAGGCACCATAGAGTAAGTACCCTAGCCCCGACCAACTACCATTCGTCAATTCAAAAAGTGCACCAAGTATTCATTTACTTGTAAAGGGTGGCGGCGCCTACCCTAGACACAAACATTTTTTTATTTTTTTTAATTATATTCTCAAAATTAAATATCTTAAAACTTAAAATTATTAAGATTAAATAACTTAAAACATTACATATATTAAAACATTACATAACTTATAACATTACACATAATTAAAACTTGAAATTTAAAACCTTTGAATCAGAAAACCTAAAAATTTATAGCTTAAACATAGTTCGCAAGAATGTGTCACTCCGCTACGTGGGTGAAATCCTCGTCGAAGTGGGAACACTCCTTCGATATTGTTTCATGGAAGTACACACTAAGTGTACTCGCACTCGCACACGCCGCGCGCGCACGTGGCGTGGGCGATGGGCGCAATGTAGCGCTTTGATGGCGCACTTTGCACTTCGCACGGTCGCAACGCCGCGAGCCGCTTGAGAGCCGCCTTTGTATTTTTTACCGCGCGCGCGCGGCTCAGCAAAGGCTGCAAGGACCAGGTGTCGCAGATCCTAGAAGGAAACGTGGCGCATGGTGCAGGCAGTCCAGGTTGCGCATCAGATGCCTGACGTGCGCGCGCGCAGAGCACCAAAGTGAACCAGTATGGCGTGACCAGATGGGTTCCCTGGTGACGTGGTGTGCGCACAAGGGCTGGCGCACCAGTAGGCTCGCGCAAGGATGTGGAGCAAGGATGCGCGCGCAAGGGCTTGCGCATCAGTAGGCTCTCGCAAGGATGTGGAGCAAGGATGCTTGCGCAAAGGCTTGTGCATCAGTAGGCTCGCGCAAGGATGTGAGCCATACTTGCGCACGCGCAATAGGACTGTGGAGCAAGGATGCGCGCGCAAGGGGTTGCGCACCAGTAAGCTCGCGCAGGGTTGTGAGGCACACTGGCGCGCGCAATAGGACTGTGGAGCAAGGATGCTCGCGCAAGGGGTTCGCACCAGTAAGCTCGCGCAGGGTTGTGAGGCACACTGGCATGCGCACCAGCAGGCTGGCGTATGAAGGCGCGCGCGCGCGTGACCTGCTGCTTCTAGAGTTAATAACAGATCAGTTACACTTCAGCAGTTGAAACAGACGAGTCAAGGGTCTTGACCAGGAATGTAACTGACGAATTAAAGTGCATTAAAGACGTTTAATGCAATTTAAGCCGTTAAGTTAATTCCTTTTGACTGTTTCAACCCAGATGCAGTATAAATACAGCATCACCTCAACACCAGAAGACACACCGTAACATCAACGAATTCTCTACAGAAAAATCATTTTCTTCTCCTTTCTTGCAGCAAGGTACACCTTCGGGTTGTGGTCATCTCCGGCAGTGCAACTGCTTGGGCTGTTGTATCCTGGAAACAAACGAGTTCTCCTGGGAGACTCGAAATTTGTTTTAAGGGACCCGTGTCTAACACGATCCTCAGCCAAGAACCTTAATTTTGTTGAATTTTTTTTGTTCTTGTATTTTCTTTATTTTAGTTATAATCCGTATTGTAAGTTACTGCTTTCTTTATTTTTCTGTTTGTGGAATTCAGTTAAATAATATTTATTTATTTTAAGCGAACGGTTCCTACAATCTTAAAACAAATTTTTAAAAACACCGTTCGTGTAGAATCAAGACCATTCTGTTTTGGCAGTTTGTGTTTTTAAAAACATATTTGTTTTTCTCGTTTTCATCTTTAAAGGACGACTTTGGTTGAAAACGATTTCGGATTACTTCGTTTCGTTCTTAAAAATTACTTTAAAAACTTTCTGTTTTGGTCTTCAAAGTTGGACTTAGAAGCCAAACAGTAAGTGTGCGCTAAAAATTATAAGAATTTTATGTTTTTGGTCTTCAAAGTTGGACTT
>CAMTDV010000802.1:0-11651 GCA_947069175.1 Scalesia atractyloides | reverse complement strand
CCAAGCACACCATCTTCGATTCTGAGAAAAATCCGTTGCATGAAGGCCCATTTTGATAAAATTCAGTTGGGATTATATTTGAATTTGAGACGTATGGCCTCAACCCCAAATCTTAACTTCCTCTCCTCATCAAAAATTCCGATTCCACGTTACCATTCACCTGCATAATAAAGAAGGTTATTTCCTTACATGAATAGATATATTTAAAAATAAATATCAACTAAAAGACATAAGTTTTTTACATAATCACCCTATATTCATGCAGTTGTGATAATTGATTTTGTGCGTATCTAATGCTTACAAAATAAATAAAGCCAATCAAGCAATTTCTTCTCATTTAAACAATGTAACTAGAACTCAAACTTGAGGAAACAAGAAATTAGTACTTGATCATCTAGTTGGATCCATGTAGATACTCTGAAGTGACTTCATGGTTAGATATATCTTCCATATCGCTACGTGAATCAAGGATGTACATGAAATGGCTACTAATGCTCTAACCTAAAATAAAACAAAACTTAGTAGTGGTGATAATTTGACCCACTTTTACACAAATGGGTCGATCTATAACAGGTCAAACAATTGAGCTAAAAAACAAATCAAATACATTAAGCAGAGCAGCCTAACCCCTTTTGACCCACTTAATAGCATCCTTTCCACGTTAGATACTATGGGTTAAGGATGTTTTTGAAATCTACATCAAATCGAATAATTGCATGCACAACTCCTTACTCAGTTTTTGCAACACAAAAAAAAAAAGACAAATGTAATCTAAAGCCACCTACAACCAGAGAGAGATATATATCAAATACTAAATAAATCATTTAGAAATAAAGATGTTGTTACCAAAAGCTTTATAATAATCATGAAATAATCAAACAAAATTTGTAACTGCAAATGGTGTCTCTTAATAACTTCACATAATTCCAAATATCATGATCAAATAAAATGATGATCTTTGATAAAGGTGTATATTAGTGTAAATAATTTGAAAAATAGACATGATTACCAGATGGATGAAATATCCGGTGTACAACTAAGCCAACAAGTCAGAAATCAACAATTGAAAACACATATGTCATTAACTTTTGTGAGAGGGGATCGGTTTCTCCTCCAATGAGCATCGGACTGATCTGACTCAGCTAACAGAGGCGGAATTTCATTGTTACCGAGTTGGACAAACAAACAAGAAAGATATACTGTTTATCGCCTTAATTTGTATTGATAAACGTAAACGGTTACAGAACGAGTAAACAGTTTGACAGGGCTTCGCCGTAGTCACACACCAACATATATCTGACACCAACACTCAAGCTCCTCTATTTATAGGTCAACACGACTCGCACAGGAGGAGTTTGTGTTTGACTCGTGCAAGTGATGCCTCGTACGAGTGACAAATGTCACCGTACGAGCACTAATCCTACTCGTATGAGCCAAGTACAAAACAAATAAATCATATATTAACATACAATGTTTGACGTTCTAAGCCCTATATACATAACTGGCACATCCTATACGTAGGCAATAGAAATTATGCACCAATGAACTCCCCCTTGGATGTTGCCGCAGTCTTGGATAGTTTTCAAAAAAATCTTCAATGATTTGACAATTAACGTCTAAACTGAAAGCGCCTTTAGCGAAGCAATTCGCGTACGCTCTGCAATCCGCTCCTTATTCTTCTCTTTCTTTCGCTTCTCAATCTCTTCCAGCTTCCTCCAAGAAGTGTTCCATGCTGTTCCTGAGTGTATATGATTAGCAAAATAGACATTAACAATCTTCTAGAACTGGAAAGCTTGCTCTTTGTCTTTTTCTTCAAAACTGATTTTGCTAAAGAATAAACATTAAATATCTTTTTGCGAGCAGTTTACTAGCCACATCGGGTCTAGTATTCGAATACCATGCCATAATCCATAGACACGTTTATGCGCAATGATGAATTCGGATAGTTCTTCTGTAATTTTCCAAGAATCTTCATCTGGTTGGACACAAATTACAGCTTCGCCTGTGTTCGAATCATGGTGCCACCATTTGAAAATCTTGTTCCATTTGAATCAGAGGCATATTCTTCATCACTCGTGGCCTCTTTATAATCAACATAACATCCTTTTCTTTTGTAATCAGATCGATTTTTGTGATTCTTTTAGGGATATATGGCTTCCAGCGAATAAAACCATGTGTAGCCTCAAGCTTTATCAATTTCCACAGCCGCGTGTCATGAAATTTCATCTTCAAATTAATCATCTTAGTTTGAACAAGCTCTTTGATATCCCAGAACGACAAGGTCTTTATGTCGCTTAAGTATCGAAAGTACTGGATCCCATATTCCCGTTTAATTGCATAAACATTAAGCTCTTCGATCTATCCCCAGCTTATGATGTCCCCAAGAGAAACGTTAGCATCACGAGTGAAGAATGCTAGGGGATGCTTGAATTTACGTTCAGCTGGTACTTCTTTAAACCACAGTTTCCTCATTTCAGCAATTTCTTCTTTAGACAGACTTTGAGGAATTGTTCCCTGTTTGACAGCCTCTTCAACCTTTCGCTTTAGTAGATCATCATTCTCGGCTGCAAACAATTTACTGAATGTTGGGGAGTCATATGTACCCTCTCCGGCAATATCTACATCATTGTCATCAGAATCATCCTCCACGACAACCTTGTTATAATCATACGCATCAGAAAAATGTTGGAAGACATATTCTTCAGGCTGAAAAGCACTGATGTCATTAAGCTCGTCTTTGAAATCGAATTCAAAAGCCTCTTCGTCCACGCCCAATAATTGCGCAATTTATTCCTTTGTATAGCTATGGACGAACTCACCTTCTTCTACATCATGCTCTAAATACAAGATCTTTGATTTGGGCAAGGCAGGAACAGCTGACGCATCGGTCACTGTGAAAATCCTTGCCTACATAGAATCTTTAGAGCTTTCAGGTGCCTTTCCCTGTTCTTTTCCTTCTTCCACTTAGTTGGTAGAATCATCCAAGTACACAGAGAAATCAATATCTTCATTCAAACCTGAATCTGTTACAAGGATACCCGAACCTCCCAAATCATTATCACTATCATCATTAGACTTATCAGAAAATACATCATCGATATCGTCCAAGTCTTCATTTTCCTTATCAGGATTCTCAACAAATTCATCGACCTCTGCTTCAATTTCTTTTTCCGTCTTTCTCTTATTGAGCCATTCTCGATGTTTAGCTGAAAGATTCGATCATGTCAATGTCAACATCCTTTGGCTTCTAATCAAAACAAACTTCTTCGAATTTGCACACACCACCACTTCAAAGATATTGGCACAGATTCAGCTTCTAGCTCAGTTATATCAATCATAGTTTCTTCACCAACTTTCGCTTTACCTTTCCCCTGAGTGTCTCATAACTCTTTTGCAATGCGTTCTTGCTCAGCAACCCTTTCTCCAGCCTCTGCCCTCTCAATCTCGTCTATTTCTGCAGCTAAGTTAATTCCGAGTTTCTTCGTAAGAATTTTCTCGAACAAGCTCATTTTTCGTTGATTGCTGAGGCGTTCTTCATTATATTCTTCCATTATGTTCCTCAGTCTTTTGTCCTCTGACACGATACTGGCCAAGATTGCTTCAAGATGCTGTTTTTCTTCTTTTTGCCCTTTAATTTGCTCTTCTAGTTCAACAATCTTTACACTATTCAGCATAACTTGGTTTTCCAACTCTTCAATTCGTGTGTCATTGAACATATCTGCAGAAAATTCTTCTCCCCCTACTATACCACCAAAATCAAAGTCAAATTGATCTTCAAGTTCTGGTTCTTGTGAAAAACTGGGTTGAGATTGAGAAGGTTGAGCTTGAGGTGTAGGTTGTGGTGGTGGAGATGGTGGTGGTTGTGGAGTTGGTTGAGGAGGTGATGATGGTGGTGGTTGAGGAATCGGTTCGACATTCACGGCTTCATCAACCTTTTTCTGCACCTTTCTTTTAGATTGTCTTTTGGAGAATTTGTGCTTCTAACAGCTGGCCTCTTGAGATGTTTAGATGACCTCTTTGAAGATTTGCGAACATGGGTGTCGCTGTCATAACCCGAAGGTACATAAGTAGAATCCATCTTCCCTGTCGCTTTACGTTTCTTCTCCTCTGCTTTACGTTGAAGTTCAGCCAAACGTTCAAGTTCTCTTTCTTTAGCTCGTTCTCTCTCTCCGGCGATCCTTTCCTCTTGATCATTGCTAGAGGAGGATGCCTCTTCAACTATTCCGTCCTGAACCCCAAATGCTTCTCGTTTGATATCAGCAGCCAAAGTTTCAACATTTTCTTCTGGCTCTGACTTGTCTATCAACCTCGTGCTGTCAGATCACGTTGCTTCTTTTAGGGGCATTGGAGGTAGATGTAGATGTTTGCTTTCGCTTCGACCCCTTACCCCCTTCTTATCTTCTTTAGAGAACCATACGCTTCTATTCGCAACAAAACCATCCAATGCTTCTAACTCCTCATCTTCGTCTCTCCACTTCCCCTTTGGCGGCGCCACATAATCTTTGTCAAGAATAGCCCCGAAGACAAGCTTGGAATTTGGGAAGGCTTTAATATGCAGATTCATCTTTTTCAGTGTTGACACATCCATATGTTCAAGCTTTAAAACATCATCTTTCTTCTTTTTAAACTTGGATGTAAGTGATCGAGCAACATCTGAACAAAACGCGGATACTGCAGAAACTTCTCGCGTTGTATATTTTGGACCATATGGGAGAAGATCAGTCTTGAAAAATTGTAGGGCAGGTTCAGAATAAATGCTGTAATCATGCACATTTGATAATCAATTAAAGCATCAAAGCCCCTTTCTGTGACTGAGGGCATGAATAACACAGTGTGCAATATAACAGAACGTAGCACTGAGATTTGCCTTCTTAAAAGGAGTTGCGTTAACAAATCCTGCATATCCCATTCGATAGAAGCACCCCTTAACCATGTATTTCGAAAAACCAGTTGTGTCTTCTTCATGATCTTTAAACTCTAACACCGTTCGGATTAAGTCTTCAGTGATTATAACTTGAATATCTTCGTTATCAATCCTCACTGCAGACAAAATAGTGTTTTCTTCCTCATTGAATTCAGCGGCATTCCAAAAATATTGACGTGAGAACGATAAGCCGTGTGTCTATCGGTAAGCGCCTTTGTAATAGGAAGTCGGCTTAAAAAATCTAGTACTTTTCTATATGCTGCGATTTTAGGAATAGTCTCATCGAGAAGACAACAGATGTTGTGAAACGGTGAAAATGAAGACTTCTTGATCTGCAAGCATAAACATTTCAAACACTTAGAAAATTTTCAAAAATTACAACTCTTAATCACTCGTACGAGTCACCATTCGTACGAGTCATATACTTAGACAAGAATTTAAGTCTGAGTCAAAACCCCATTCGTACGAGCCACTTCTTCGTACAACTAAAATCAAACTTAACAAATTGTAAGGGTTTTGAACAAACTTACTCGTACGAGTGATGCTTTGTACAAGCCACAAAGAAATAGACGTGTAAGGACCTACTCGTACGAACGTCACTCGTACGAGTGAATATGATAAACTGACATTTGAAATCTTTGCTAGTACGAGTGATGATTCGTACGAGTAACGGATCGCACCAAATAACACCTAATCAAGCCGAACTTAAAATGTGTAGATTTTAACAAATTGAAGTTGATTTATAGGTTAAAAGGGCCGAGTTTTAACAATTTTGAGTTCAATTTTATATTTTACCGGTCCGATTATCCTAAATCTACGTTTTATGTCCTTTTGGTCCAATTTCGGCATTATAATGGACTCAAAACAAGCATAAGTACCTTGCCCATGAAGAGGTGTGCAAATCAACCTCCCTGAAGTATAGATACGTAATGTAGATCAATAAAGTGAGTGATAAGAAGTGATTCGCACAGAGTAAGCTCTAGTCGCACAGAGTCAATAGTGTGACTCGTGCGAATGAGCAACCCTTTTATACTCATCAAGGTTCACTCGTATGAGTAATGCTTCGTACGAATGAAGCTTTTGTCACTCGTACGAGTCAGCGTGTCACTCGTACAGTCAGTTCTATGCACTTTGTTTATCTTTTTGATTTTTTGTGAAATTTTATCTGTTTTTATTACCCACTCAGTTAACCAAGTCCAAATTAATGACCTTAGTTAACCAATTTGCCTACAAGTCCAAGTTAAGGACCTTGGTTGACCGATGTTTGACCAAAACAGATTTATTTTAAAAATTTAAAGTTTCAAATTGATGAACTTTGTTGACATTTCAGGATTTGTTTCTTTTCTGATTAGCTCCCAGCCTGTGCTCTTCAGCTTTCCTCCAACAACTGTCGCTTTGACTTGGGACTATCGTATTTTCATCATCGGTAGACTAAAATCTAAGATAGAATGCTAAAGATAAACTGAAAATCTTTTTGGGATTTTTTTGAAAAGAAAAAACAAGTAAAGATGTATTTACATATATATTTTTTGTGAGTTTTGTGTTTCGAGGATCATATCATATATTTAGACAAATCACAAGTACGGTTGATCTTGGTAGTAACTTTAAGTTCTTAAACCCGATTTACCTAGATTGCCAATATACTTATCCATTTAAACCTCTACACGTTTCTCAATTGTTTCAAGATATGTTAGATAAAATTAAGGAACATGAAGTAACTGTGTTTCCCATCTCAGAAGATGCTCCCGCATCGAGATTCCTAGAATTTCATTTCACAGGTGAATATATCTAACTGATATCTGTAAATGGGGTGAAATGCGAGACCTTGAGAGCTCAGGTTAGTATTTCATACAGAGAAAGAGATGAAGGCTCGACTTTAGGTGGTTGTTCCATAAAGGAATCCTTTGAACTACAGATGATGTAAATGTTTATGACATACACATTTTTTGTGCAGCTATTGTGGCGAATAATGCGTAAAGTAATATGCAATTCTAGGTCATTGCCGATGCAAAATAGAAGAACTCGGATAATACCCCAGATATCGATGTTGGTGCATATTTGTGATAACAACTTAGATTTGGTCTTTGGATATCTTGTAATTAGTAAAACGATAAACGGTTAGTGGGTTTAGTATTATAGTAGTTGATTAGAAGTGATTGGGCTATACCAGACACTTTATAGTGAGTGGTAAGCGAATTGGGCCTAGACCTAATAGCAGCATATGTGGTGAAACCCTAGCCCATTTGCAAACTTGTCTCTATATAAAGAGTTTTTGCATTAGGGTTAAGGTTGCTCAGTGGATTAGCTAATTACTTCATAGAGAGTTGAGAGAGAGTCTTGAATTGATTGTAAACACTTGTGTTGGATAATCAACAGAAGACAGGATGAAAGTGATTGTGTTCGTGTTCTTGTTAGTTTTCTTTGAAATCTGATCTAGGGGATTCCGCACTCTATGTTGGATAGACGATTCTGCGAAGATCCATATGGATTAGGGGACCTACAATTGTATCAGGCATTCGGCTCTTGTTTGCTTGGTTCGGAATCGTTCAGCAGAAAAAGCTGAGGTTTTGGATGTTTTTTAAGGCTGGTTCGAAGTGTTGACGGCTGTTCTAGGGTTTCTATTGTATTTCGGATAACAACAAGCATCTCGATAGAGGAAGTGTATTCGGATCATTAGAGAAGCATCTCAGATCAGAAAGCTTGCATTTCGGATCATCAGAGTTGTATTTCGGATCATCAAAGAAGCATCTCATATCAGAATAGTTGCATCTCGGATCAGAACAGTGCATCTCAGATCATAGATATTCATCTCGATTGCATCTCGGATCAGAACAGTGCATCTCGGATCATCTCGGACTTGCATGTCGGATAGCATCTCGGAGACTATCTCGAATCATCATCTCGGGATTAACATCTCGGATACCATCTCGAATCACTATCTCAGATCACTATCTCGGATCACTGTTCCGAGATTCCATCTGATTGTTAATCCAAGTTACTGCTTTCGGATTCGATACTGTTCCGAGTTGTACCCACAAAGGTGGAAAGTTAACCAGCTGACGTAACCGGAGTTAAACATTTTCGTACACAGAATTTGATCCATAGACAATCTTGACAAACTGTTGAAGGGTTAGACTCGTGTGATTTAAAAAAAGGCACGAAAATTCCTAAAATCATCTCGGACATTACATATCATTGGATTCGTATCATCGAGACGAGTCTAACGGTACATTTTGGTAATCACACTTTTCGGACAAATTTTTAAACTTTTTTAGCAAGCCGGTTCGGTAAAACTATCGAATATGTCAAACCTGAACGATTGTGGAGAATGGAGCATGAGGCAGGCATCGACTAACAAACCGCCAAAATGTTGAAGGTAGAGAATTACCTTACATGGAAGGATAGATTCCAGTCGTTTATTGAATATCAGGACACATGGATGTGGATTTGTATCAATATGGGTAGTAAATCTAACTCATGACTTTGAAGGCAGACAACGTATCACTTCCTGTAGTGAACATATCAGAGGCTAAGAAGAGAATGTATGAGTTAGAGAAGAAGGCCTTAGCTGCTATAAAGATGTCGTTACCTGATGGCATCAAACATACATTCAAGCGTTATATACTTCGAAGGAGATATGGGATGCTCTAGAGAAGAGGTATGAGGGCAATCCTGATGTGAAGAAGAAAAGGTTGATTTGCTGAAGAAACATTTTGTTATGTTTAAAGGCATGAGAAATGAGTCCCTTGAAGATATTATCACCAGATATTATCATCAATGTCAGAAATGGACAATTATGACATAGAGGGATACACAGATGTGGAGGTAAATGATAAGTTGCTAGATGCTTTACCTGCCAAATGGGATAATATACACTAATGATAAAGGGTGAAGCTGATTATGAAGATAAAGAATTGGAAGAAGTTGTTGGGAAACTGAGAGCTTATGAGCTCAACATGAAGAAGAAGGAAACTGGATACGATCAGGTTCAAGATCTGGGAATTTATAAAGGGCTTACACCTTCTTCTTCTTCCAACAATGCTTCACGTGACTCTGCAACTGCGTTTCTCTCGTGTGAAAATGAGCAGGTTGTGACAAATGCTGATGGTGAAGTCTGTTTTGTAGCTGCCTAAGAGGATCATCAGGGGCAAAGAGACAACAATCCAGCAACAATAACAGCAATACTAGGTCTATGCCTCTTAGTGTCAAGGCTACTGAAGATCATCTGGCCTTGCTGGTTTTGTTTGTTGCTTCCTATGAGAACTACATTCATGAAGAATATCTGATCCTGCTACGTTTGATGTAGATTATGATCAGATTGACCCTGATGACCTAGAGGAGATGGATTTACAATGGCAGATGGCCATGATCTCTAGAAGAGTGAAGAGATCATGAATAGTACAGGAAGGAAGTTTGTTGGAAAGAATGTGGGTTTTGACAAGTCTCAAATGAAGTGTTACAATTGTCGAAATTCCGGACACTTTTCTAGAGAGTGTCAAAGACCTAAGTCTAAATCTCATTCTAGCTCAGCTTTTCAAGATTATCCTGGCCATGGTTCAAGTAATAGGAATGCGTCAACTAACACTGGATCAAAGGACCTGATCTCTACTGCTAGAAAAGGTTCTTATGATTGGAGTGTTCATCTGGAGGGTGATGACAATGCCACACAGGCGTTCATAGCTGAGATTGATAATGAAGAAGTGAAGGATGATGCTGAGGTAGAGCGAGAGACGGTAGCTGAAAAAGCTGATGAAGAACAAAATACCGCAGATAAGAAGATGGCTGCTGATTTTGCTGCTTTCATGGCCGATCTAAGCAAATCAACAGGAGAGGTACATTCTAATTCTGGTAGTTCTATTTGTTTAAAATGACATGAACTGCAAAGTGAAGTTGACACGTTAACAAAACAAAACCAAAGTCTGGTAAATGAGCTCTCGAGCGTAAAAGAATCAAACATTTTCGTAAAAAGAAATGAGTCATTATATTTGAAGAAAATTAGTGGTTATGAAGAAGAAATCAATATTTTAACATGTAAGCTAAATGAAAAACTTCAAATATTGACTTAGCTCATGATATAATGAGTGAGAAAACAAAAGAGGTTTCTGAATAATGTAAAGAGTTGCTGGAAGCACAACTTAAAATTTGTGATCTTGAAAAGAAATTGAATGAATTAAGAATTCATCTTTTGTTATGAAAGACATGATGAATGGCTTGAAGAGAATCAATGACAAGACAAGTGTGGGCTTCAAAGGTTTCAATGAAGTTCCACCACCTCTTGGTCATGACTATTCTTTCTTGCCAGACGAAGAAGAGCTTACAGACTTTGTGTCAACTACACCTGGTAGTTCCACATCAGGAAAAGTTGATATGACTGAGAATGCCAAGAAGGATAATAACAGGGAACCGGTTTTGAAAACAAAGAATACACACCCTACGAATAAAAAGCAACTTTTTGTTAAAAAAGTTGATTTTGTTAAGGGGGGTGATATGAAAGAGAGGTCACTGTTATTACGAAAAAGTCAAATGTGCAGTTTGCTAAAAATAAAAACAAAGAAAAATCATAATCTGAGCAAACTAAACAAGATCCTTCAAAGGCAATCATCATCATCATCATTGTCACCTGATGAATCTAAGCCAGAGACTTCAATTAAGAAGTCTTTGGCTAGAAGATCGTGCTTCAAATGTCATGACAAGGGACATGTAGCTAGCTGGTGTCCTAACAAAAGGAATGAAGCACATGTGACTGAGAGACAGAGAGAAAAATCACCAGCAAAAATTGGTGATGGTGAGAAGAAGGTTACTAACTCACCAAAGATATCCGCTACCAAGCAACAGAGTGTTGATGTTGGTGTAGATAAGGCGGAAAAAAGAACTCATCAAGTTCCTCGTTTTCAAAGAAATCAACAAAGATTTCAGCCTGAATCTACATCAGGCATATATAAATGACCTAGAAGTAGTTCACCAAGATTGAATAACTTTAATGGTCAATCAAGTAATTTCAGAAGTCAAGGTCAATATCAAACTCGATATCAAAATGTTGGTAGTCAAATTTTATAACAATGGCTTTAGAACTTATTATAATCAACATTCATGGAACCAAAACCAAAATTTCCAAAGGTCACAAAGTCCAAACATGTTTAGGAAACCTCAGGACCAAAGTCCGAATGGAAATCAAAAACCACTTCCATCAACAGGTCTGAGACCAAGACTCCTGTAAGGAGTGATGGATATTGGATGAATGTTCCGGTGGTTGATGAATCTGGAAGACCCAAGACCATTAAGGCTTTGGTCCCCCGATCTAACTAATATTTGTTGGGTTATGTAGGAGCTGTAAGGAGGATTATCAACTTGTGGTATGTTGATAGTGGCTGCTCCAGGTACATGATGGGGGATGCGAGGTTGTTGACTAAGTTTGAGAATATAGATGGAGGTTATGTGAATTTTGCAGGTGCCAAAGGAGGGCACATTACAAGTAGAGAAAAGTGACGAACGGGAAGATCACATTGGACAAAGTGAACTATGTCGAGCAGCTGAAATACAATCTGATGAGCGTGTCTTAAGTCTGCGACAAGGGTCACTCAGTCCACTTTACTAAGTCTGAAGCTTTGGTGTTAAAACCTGGTTTGGTGATACCGGATGATTGGATAGTGATGAGAGCGCCAAGGAGAAACGACACTTATGTCATGGACATGGGTGCTAAGGATTCTTCCACTGTGGTGGCGGTTTA